>VZSZ01007639.1:306737-317621 GCA_013398815.1 Ibidorhyncha struthersii
CCTCCCTATCCGCTCATAGCCAGCATCTCCCTGTACATCTCCCCATACATGTCCCTGTACGTCCAGACTTCTGCGTGCCTCGAAGCAGCCATGTAGGTACCCTGTCTCTGTCGTAGGGATGTCAGAGAACATACTGTACCCTCCTGTGTGTCTGGCATCAAGAGAAGGCTTCGGGGAGACCTTCGAAGGAGCCCCTTCCAGTACCCAAAGGGGGCCTACAGGAAAGCTGGGGAGGGACTCTTGATTAGGGAGTGTAGCGACAGGACGAGAGGTAACATTTTTTAACTGAAAGAGGGTAGATTTAGATCAGAGATCACGAAGAATTTCTTCCCTGTGAGGGTGTTGAGACACCGGCGCAGGTTGCCCAGAGAAGCTGTGGGTGCCCCATCCCTGGAGGTGTTCAGGGCCAGGTTGGACGGGGCTTGGAGCAACCTGGGCTGGGGGGAGGTGTCCCTGCCCAGGGCAGGGGGGTGGCACTGGATGATCTTCAAGGTCCCTTCCGACCCAAACCATTCTATGATTTACATACCCAGTAAGGCTGGGTGAACATAGCTGTATGTCGGGGAAAACCTATGCACAAAGTACAGCTATACAATGTATACAATTTATAAAGGTTTTGTTAAGACCCACTCATTTACATACACAGTTAAAAAAGTGTTTTAAGAAAATACTGCAAGGCCATCAGTAATGTGAGGTCGAGTCAGAAGGGACAGCTGAAATGCTATGAAAAAGAAAATTTACTTTCTTCCTGGTTTTTGCTCTTACATTATTCCTCTGCACATCCTCACCTACCTCATGTTTTCCAGCTTTCTGGACTTTTGGGAATTACACTTTTGTATGCTTTGGATACCAACCCACCATGTGCAGGCCCCGCCCACAGGTTATAGGGGGTTGGACAGTTACTGCACCTCTCTTTAATCTTTGCTACAGATCCTCCAAACACCAAACTGTGGAAAAGGGGAAAAAATACACACAAACCACAGAGAACTTCAGTTCTTTGCATGACCATACCCCTGGACAGCTTACTCCGGCATGATAGCAAAGCAGTGACCAGTCCAGCAGTATGCTGAAGCCACCAGAAACACAGGGGATGGCTTGCAAGGTTTTGTCCTACAGAGAGCAGATCACTTACTGTTCCTGCAAGATGTCAGCAATCAAGGTGAAGCTCCCTGAAGATCACAGCAGGAACACAGCTCCATCAAGTTGAGCAGCAGGCCCACAAGAGACATAGACAATAGTGAGCTCACATTGATGGGACAGGATTACCAATGCATGGGAATGTCTCCATTATCCCTTCTGTACCTGGTAGGAAACCCTCAGCTGAGCAAACAAAGCTAACAAAAATCAAAGCCAGCATCCAGAGAACTCCCCTTTTAAATATTCGGGTTCAGCAGGACACAAATGCACATCCCTGCTGTCTACACTGGATTTTTTTTCCTGTGTCTACACAGAAGCCACATAAGACAGCCACGGGTATGCAGGTTGCACTAGAAGCCTTTGTGTGCTCAGAGCTTTATGGTACCAGCATAATTAGGGATGTGACAAGTGACTCTACCTGGCTTGCGTGGCAAGAATGAGACAGAGGCAATTTGAACTATCTGTCATGTAACTGCTCCTCTCGATCAACGCTGCAAAGCCATCCTCTACACAGAAGAGCATGTTCCTTGGCTAGAAGCCTGATGAATATTTAGAGTCAAGGAACATGTTGTTTAAAACCAATAGTAGAATGCAAAGTGAATCATGGACCATGGGCAAAAAGGTTTGAAAGAGCGAAGAAGTTATATGAGCATTTTGTAAATAAGACGTACTGGCAGAAGGTACAGAAATGAAGAATTTCTTGACCATCTGGAATGGTGACACCCAGGAATTTGTTCCGCAGTGATGATGCCCAGTGAGTACTGGAAGAAAAGACGACTTGCAAAAACTGTGAAATACACTAACATTTTCTCTGGTGAAGGACATGGATGCTGTAGAAATCTCAACAGCTTTTAGAAGTTAAGAGACTGTAACGCTTACAGAGACTGCAAGATACATCCACCAACCTCTCATTATCTCTTTTTTTTTTAATACTGTTCTTGCTCTTTGGCCGTATCAAAGAGCTGCTCATAACAACAAAGACCAATGCTGAGTACAACAAATTCATAGCAAATAATGTACCTGCATGTATGGAAGGAGCAGTGCAAGCCAGGGTATGGAGAAGTTTCTTCCTAATTAAGCTGATGGCATACTGCTTCGCTGATGTCCCAAGCGACTGTTTAATTTTCTATTTTCAGCAGCCTCATACATGTTGCCTCTTGTCTTCATCTTGCCCCCACTGGTACTGATGTGAAGCACCTCTTAATTTCTGAGAGCAGGGCAAGACTTTCACACAACATTTTTGCCCAGCGGGAGCTCTTACACAGGGAGCTCAGTCCCACGAGAAGTGCGGCTGCTGGCAGCCCGCTCCCACTTCCACTGCCGCACTGGCAGTCCTTTGGTGGTAACTGGATAAGGCGCATTTCAGGCAAGTCTTCCCTTGGCAGGAGATGTTTCCGTACCTGAGAAGGTCAGGTCTTTGGACTTCATCTCCTCTCACAAACACCTGCTGGCTGCTCTCCGTGGTGTGCAGAACCCGTGTGCTGGGAACGCATGATTACAGCCCCTGTCTGGATGGGAGCTGGGAAGAGGATTAGCTCTGCATTCAATTCAGATGTAATCACAAGCATATCAAGTTGTAAAGCATCACAACTTTCACAATTCTAAAAATAAACACAAGCAGTTTGTTTCAAGCCATTTGGCAGCCAAAAGGCTAATATATTAATAACATTAGACCAACAATAGCCCAGAACAATAACTATGGAACAATAGATTCTATCACTTCTGAAAATAGCCCTGTTTGGAATAAAGAAAACACTTTTACAAGAGCCACGAACCAGATGTAGTAGCTTCTTTATAGGTCTCCAGAAAGTCTTCACAAAGTGGAAGACTGGTATCATACCTCTGAAGTTAGGAGGGGACTTCCGTGGGTGGGAGACTGGGCTGCATGTTGCTGACCGGGGCACACTTAGACCCTGTGGATGCATTCAGCCTAGGTAATGCATGCATTAATCTGACTTTTTCTTTCTCGATCCTGCCTATACTTATGTAATACATTTCTCTGCAAGTAGATACATTGATTTGTTAACTTTCCAGCGTGTGATACTAAACAGCATGTAAGCAAGCACGGCTTGTAGCCAACAACTTGGTATTTCGGCACCGGACCTTGTTGACAAAGAGACTGGATGGTCAAAGAAGTTAAACTTGAAGACAATGACGTGAGAGAAATAATTGAAACCCCACTGCTGGTACAGGATGAAATTCACTGGTCTTCACCTGAAAATATGAATCCATGCTGGACACCCAGATCTTTTTTTTTTTTTTAAATCAGAACAATAGGAATAGCAAGTTTACAATTAAAAATTCTGAAATGTGCAAATACGATGTACTGCAAGGAGCTGGCCTGACCCCACGTACCTCTGCAGGAACACCAAGCAGCCAAGTCCATTAAGGATTTATAGAAACTGCAGTTCTTCCAAGATCTTTACTGTGACCTGGTCGTTCAGCTGTGAGCACCGACATAACGCCAGTGAGCTCCAGCCTATGGTCACCTCTCAGACATGGTCTAGTTCTCTGCTCCCTGGCCAAGGCTCTGCCTCTCCAAAGAACCTCTGGAAAATTGTCAATACAAGATGAATGCCCCACCATAAATGGGCCCTTCCTATTTAAAGCATGTGTGCTTCTGCATATATGGGGGAGAGAAGAAAAATCACAGGACTAACGAGCTATGATTAAGCTCAGAAATAATGGTTTCCTGTTCAAACACAGAGCTATGTCTCTTCTTAGTACAACTACCTCATCCTCAATTGTGTCTATTAAAGACAATTACTGGGGGAGGCAGATATGTGTAACCAGATGTGGAAACAACGGTCACGTTATGTACAGTGCCATATGCAGTTTAAATTCTTTGGGGCTGAACAAGTTACATATAAAAAAATTGTGTGTGTGTTTGTGCACAGAGGAGCAGCTGTCAATGGGGAAATCCCCTTAGCCCACTTTAATCCTACGTTCCACAATCCCCAGGGATTAAACAAATGCACTAACATTATTTACTGTAATGCTCCCTCCCTAGGGGGCTTCAGTCCATGAAATCCACTCCAGCATTTGCAAGTTCCAGTTGTGAAATAGGCTGTGCGCATTCTATATTTGGTAGCTCACAAGTACTCTTCCAGTTGGGCCTGGAGTGATGAAAGGACAGGAGTCAGGAATTCAGCTCAAGCAGAGGCTAACAGGCAGCAGGCTCAGGCTCAGCGTGGGAGCTCATTTCTCACTGCTCAGGCCTTTCACAGGCACCAAGGCATCGCAGTGACTGCTGAGAGAGGACAGTGTTCACAAGGCTATACAAGATGCTTTCTTAAAATTAAAGAGGCTGTTACAGTATTAATCCTCCCACCTACACACTGGGAGTATGAAATGAGGCTTTAAATCCAGCTACGTCAGTAAAGCCTCACATGCCTTCTGCTTTCCTTTTCCTATGATGAAATACATGTTTGAACTTGGGTACAATCCCTGTGAAATTAGTGACAAGGATTCCATCGATTCAGATGCACAATCCTCACAGTTCCAATAAGGCTGTGACAGTGCAAACTGCACAATGCAATCACACTCTCATGACCATTTGGGTTCAGTTGATGGCCACAGTGCCCAGCAATAACATACAAAAGTTTCAGGCTGGGGTTCCCAAGAACCCTCTGACATATTTGCAATGGTAGCTGATTGCTCAATCTCTTTCTTGAGCTTCCCATCTAAGTTTATTATAGCTTCCTTGAAGACAGTAAACATTACATTCTCTATTAGGCTGTCCTTGCCTTGAATTCATATACAGTTTAAATTCTTTAACTGAGATGATTGTACCAACTCAGCACTACAGTTTGAATTAGTGTTGCCACAAATGAGATAGCAAGCCACAGTCTCAGACAGCCTCACCCTAAAGAAGCCACCGCTGTTAGTACAGGGGCAGGTTTGGCCCCATGACTTTCAGGCAGCAGCAAACAGTACAAACTTCAAAAGCAAAGGAGTTTCACAGAATCACAGAATGGTTGTGGTTGGAAGGGACCTCTGGAGGCCACCTGGTCCACCCCCCGCTCAAGCAGGGTCACCTAAAGAAAGCTGCCCAGGACTCCATCCAGATGGCTTTTGAGTACCTCCAAGGATGGAGACTCCACAACCTCTATGGGCAACCTGTGCCAGCACACCGTCACCCTTACTTGAAAAAGCGTTTCCTGATGTTCAGACAGAATCTCCTGTGTTTCAGTTTATGCCTTTTGCCTCTTGTCCTGTTTATTGCTGATGCTTTTTGCACTGCTGACATGATGCCTGAGGCTGGACTCTGAAGCCTGGATTTGTCACCATAATCACCAGGCCAGTGGAGCTGCACTGTGTTGAATGCAAAGGAAATTATTCTCCATAATATGAGATTCATATGAGGACTATATGAAGCTATATTAACCCAACATCTGACCCTGCTCCCGAGGCACTGCATTTACAAACATATAATTTTATCAGCTCCAATATAATTTTTTTCCAATTTACACCAAGGTAATAAGAAAAGTTATGCTCACGTTACTGCCCTTCATCCTGCAACAGCTCGCTTACTGCAGTAAGCATCACTCAGTGGTAACTGCCGGTGGGTACGCACACAGATAAAGAGAACCCCCGTACACAAACTTTCCAGGCCTGGGCTCTGAGTCACTTTCTTTCATGCAGTTTACAGTCAGAAACAGGAATAAGCATCTGAGAGAGAAAGAGGGAGAGGAGCATCTGTGACCAGCAGGCCCCATGCTGCTGAGGTTAAACAGGCTGTGGGGGAGATGAGATTAGAAATCTCACATCCATCCATCCATCCATCCATCTGTCCGTCCCCCTTGCTCCTCCTTCCCTGCATAATTGAAGTTTATTTCAGACACACTGCCTGAAGTGTCAGCTGGCATCTTCTTGGTTTCACAGAAGCAGTCACTGCCATTTGGCACCACTTTTTCCATTTAAATCCTGTTTTCACAGGTTCCCTTGGGAAACCAAGGCACCAAGCGCTGCTCCGCACTACGCCAGCGCAGCAGTAAGGAGTGCCGTTCCCTCTCCTGGGAGCCTACAGAGATCATTCACAAAATCCCGCTGCTGCTACTTGTGATGTTACACCTTGCTCTCCAGGGAGCAGCAGCAGCATGCTGTGCCGACCCCTTCATTCATCCTGGTCAGGAAGGCACACCTGGCCCTTTTCATTAGTATCTAATTATAGATGAGAGTACAATCCCCAGGGCTGGACATCTATAAGACTCGCTAACTCCTGTACCAAAGCAAAAATACAACTGGGATCCTCACGGAGGAACTTCACGACTGCTCCCCTCCTCGTGTGTCTAGAGAACTCTGCCCCTTGAACACAGAATGAAGAGGCTCACTTTGCCTTTCCTACGGTTGCCATAAACAGAGTTTTTGGGGGAGCGGGGTGGGTAGAATTTTATTTCCTATCTCACTGTCATTTTTTTAAATTATTGAATACTGCAGCATTCAATGGATTACTATTCACAAACACGTACCTGCTCCTCTGGCAGAACAAATCAAGTAATTTCTGTTTCTGCTTGAGCTTTCTGCATGCAGACAAAAACATTTTTTATTCATCAGTGGTAAAAGGCTACAGCCATTTGACTTTAAACACAGACATGCTTCTGGGCTCTCTTCCAGGAAGTCTGTGTCACCCAGGCTTTAGATCGATATGTTTGTCTGCAAAGTCACCCTTTTGATCTGTAATTTTTCATTTTGACACAAGAAATGCCTTTTGGTCAAACTTCAGCAGTCCATTAAATTCCAGGCATAATGAAAATGGGAATCACATTGCTGTAGCCATGTGAAGATTTCCACAGTTTGGGGTTTATTTACTCATGGGTTAATTTACTCAGCCATATATTTGGAATTCAGACAGCACTGAAAATACTGTTCTCCTGCCTCATCTAAGACCACTGCCTTCCCCCCAATTGTTTGTTGGTGGTCTCACCAGCAGTCGCAGCATTATAAAATACTTTGTACATTTAGTTCTCTAATCTGTAGGAAAAGTTATCACAGTTTCACATTGCAGATGCTGAGCACCCTCCCGGCTTGGCCCTGTCGCTGACTGCATACAAAGGCAGGGCCGGGCCGCCGGGCCGCCAGCCCCATCCCCAAGAGCGAGAGCTCTCACCAGCCCATGGCCCAGCTGGCTCAGGCAGCCCCGTCACCCCTGGCATACCACGCTCTATTTGCACAACTCAGCACATGCAATTTCTTCCGAAGTTCAAGGTTTCAAGGCTTGGGTTTGGTGTCGTGTCCCCCCCCCCTCTTTTTTAATAAAAAAAAAAAAAAGAGAAAAAAAAAAGGTGTCAACCATCCCATGGAGGGATACCCAAAAAGCAAGAGAGCTGGGAAGACAATCAAACACTTCATTAACGGGACAAGCAGGTCTGATCAGCCTTTTGAACAATCCCCCTTCCTGGCTCCATGCAGCAAGGTCTGAGCAAGGCTTTCGAATGATCTCACCACTATTTCTGAACCAGACACACAGCTCCTCCTGTGTTGCTAACACACTGGTGTTCAGTTGCTGAAGTTTCACCCTAGGGAGGACGCGACAGACACTTGGGAGAGCTGCAAAGCCCTGAAAAATGTTATTATAATTTGAATAAAGAACATTATGCTTTTAGTCCCCATTCATATCTCACCTTTCAAAAGCAAGCATTTTCTGTCAGCCTCTCAAAAATACATATAATACACAATTCAGAAACACCGCTGCTATAATTGATTCGTTTTTACACTTACTTTAAAGGGGTCATGAAGATGTCTGCATTCTGAATATGTGGTTTGTCAAACCAGAAAGGTCAGGAAATTCTGTATCTAAATATGGCCAAGATTTTCAGCAGTAACACATCTTTTAAGTACGTTAATTGTAATGTGTTTTTATTAGGTAATTAAAAGGGCCCTCATTTTAATTCTCATTTAATAACTTTTCATTTAATGGAGGCGTTATATTCAGAGGGAAGCTGCTCAGTATTTTCTGGAATAAAATCAAAGATCTTAAAGCAACTTAAATGGGGCCCCTAAAAATTTTTATGTTTTTGTGTCCAAAATAAACAACCTTCCCTCACCCACCCAAAAAAAATCCAAAACCATCTCCAGCACACCTATGATCAATCGTAAGTATCTGGATTCAAGTTCATTGGCACTTCAGGACTTCAGCTATTAAATTAAAGCCAAAATCAAATGTATTGCCTGAGTAAGTAAGAAGAGGGTGCCATGAAGTTGGGTGGTGAGAGACCACGTGCTCTACCTCCACACAACCCTGCTGTGATGGGAGCTCCCAGAAAAAGCGAAGAGGCAGAGACATCAAAGGGAGGGGAGTGAGGAGAACCAAGAGCTGCGGTGGTGCCTGCACAGGCGAGCCAGGAGGGGTGGGAACTGCAGGATCAGCTCTGCTTATATGTGAGGAGCAGGACGTTTTATATGGATTTTATCTTTAGGCTGGACTTTGCTCGCACACAGGGTCAGCTGACACAGTCTCGTTAGCTTTAGCAGCTGTTAATTCGTATCAGTTGGGGTCTAGCTGTTGATTTGCAGCTTTGTGAACAAACTGTGCAGTGCTCCTGCCCCAGCAAGGCAGGCCAAGCTCAGTAGATGTGCCAGGTGAGACACACGTGTGGGGCCAGACTTCCACATCCTGAGCTCCTGCGGCAAGGATTCCCTCAGTTATCTTAAGTAACCCACAGCCTCTGCTCTTGCCTGAGCCAGGGCTGTTGGACGTTTGTCTCCAGGCGGCTCAGCACAGCATCTTGCCCTGCTGTAAACTTTACATGTGAGCCCCCATTCCTTCTAATAAGCCAAGCAGAACTTTTCAGAGGTGACAAATTGCTCTGAAAGCTTCACCTGTTCAAATGTGGTATTTATAGCAAGGCCTACACCCATACTTTTCTGTACAGAAAGACCTCCTTGCCTTCCTCTGGGCTTTTTTGACTACTACAACCAACGCGTTATTTTCCAGTCATACTCTGGGGGTGAGCCTGTATCGCACACTAGGGTTCTGCTGTGCTGGGCAAACCCAATAGTCCTAAAAAGATGGTCCCGAAGACTGGATAAAAACACCTGTTCCCTGGGATTGGTGTGTCTGTGAAGAGCTGGGGAGCCTTGAAGATAACAAAGTGAACAGGATGGCACACAGACAACCGCACGATACTGAACAGAAAGGATCCGGGCAGGTGAGCTCATTCCAAGAGTAAAGATGCGCAACAGTCGTCCCAGCACAGAGCTGTGCTGTGGGCCCCTGCCTGAGGAGCTGCGCAAAGAGCCTGTGAAGGACCTTCCTCACAAGACTCCCAGGAGTCAGAAGCGAATATTCCAGTTCTGCAGAGACTGGAGTTAAGCAACTGGTAAGCTGCCTGGATCTGTTATGGCCACAGAGAACAGCAATGCCAGAGCTTTATTGAAATACCTGGCTCTTAGTCCTGGGTTCGTGGCACACGTTTGGGCAAGACTCAACTGCTCGGGTTTACGGGATGGCAAGCCTGTTTCAGGGAGGACCTCGGTTTCACAATTGGTTTCAACCAGAAACAAACCCACAGAATTCTGAAATTACCTGCAAAAGCTGCAAGACGGCTTTTGAATCATTAGAAACATTTTGGTTTGACGTTCTGATGTGAGACACTATAGAGTTAAAAAAAACAAAAAAGTCAAAATAGGGTGTTTCAAAGCTGGAACTTTCATCCTCAAAATCTTCCAACAAAGCTGACAGGATTTTGACAGCACTGTATTTTCCAAGTAAAATGGTGTCTATATTTTTCTAAACAAATTCTAAACTGCATTTCCTGTTTTTATATCAAAATGTACTATGGCTTTTTTTGTGGTTTGTTAATAACATACTGTACAACCATTTTGTACAAACCTCCCCAAACACCTAACACACACACACTTCTAACACCTACTGAGAAAGACAAACAGCCGCTTACCCTGTCAGTCCCAGGCTAAGTGTGGCGCACAGCAAACCCCATCTTTTCCTTAGCATCAAAGGAAACAGCTAGTTTTTTGGAAGAGGGTCCTCAGCTCTTACCAGATATCTGGCTATTATGATTTTGCAATTAAATGACTCTATTCTTTACATATTTTAAGCTGTCTGAAAGCAGCAATAATCGAAGTGCTGTTATACAGAGCCAGCAGAGATGCCCTTGCACACGTGTAAAGCTGGGCATAGCTTTATGTATCAAGAACCAGCAATGAAGGTCAGTTCTGGTGTAAATGGTACAACTGCACTAAGCTTTTCATAGCTCCACTTGTTTATTCCAGGATTCAGCCTCCCTCTGCCATTTCAAGACTGTACGTGGGAATCACGTCAAACTCAGCACCTGTAGCGAAAGTAACAGCAAGAGGAATTCATCACTTCCACACTCATCAAACACCTGCCCCACAGCAATGCAGCGCCAACATCGGTGTCACTGCCATTCGCTGCGCCCCCCGCGCCCTCCCCGGGCTCACCACCGGCTCTGCGCTAAAGACCCGCGGGGGCCGCGGACCGGCACCCCCCGGCTGGCTCGGTTGCTGCGCTCCCCGGGATCCGCAGCTGGCGGTTCCCTGGGAGCCCGGCGGAGAGCCGGGCCGGNGGCCTCCCCGCGAGGGGGCTGCCAGCGCACCGCGCTGCCTCGGCAGGCACGGACGGGGTTCGAACCCGCGATCTTCGGTTTACGAGACCGACGCCTTACCACTTGGCCACCGCGCCTGACGGGCTAGCAGCTCCCCCGCGCCGCCAGTGGAAGGCGGCCGCCTGCCCGCCCCCCCCGGGGAGCTGCCCGCCGCGGGGGGGGA
>VZSZ01007639.1:317766-355586 GCA_013398815.1 Ibidorhyncha struthersii
CCGTTTCTGTGAGCCCCCCGCGGCGGACCCTTCCCGCCGGGTCTCGCCGGCATCACCAGCGGCGGCAGCGCTGTTGCTCAAGAAATAAATTATTGGTGAATATTTGGTTGGTTTTTTTTTTTTTTTTTCTCCTGGTTAACAACTCCTGCTCTTTCTCATGACAGAGTAAAGCTGTGCATCACGACAGAAACACTGGGAGTTGCAAACAGCTATTTTGTATGAAAAAAAGTCTGCTGCTAAGCTTACCCATTCGGCCCTGTTGCTTTCCAGTGTCTGGCACCTGCTAACCCGTGCCGGCCCCGTCTCCCACTTTCGGAAGGAGGGAGGCTTCCCCCCAAAGCAGGAGCAGCGGGAGCGAGCCCTGCCCGCGCACCGTCCTGCGGTGGGACACAGCCTCCCCCGGCGAGGCGCGGCCCGGGGGGGACCCGCCGCCGCCGCAGCGCGCTGCCTCCCCTCACTCGCGGTGAGCCCAGCAGCGGCGTTCCCACCCCTTCCCCGGGACAGTATCAGGCGATCTAACGTGGTTTTGTGTCAGGAAGTGTTTCCTGATATTCAAACCGAATTTTCACATTTTGCTTCAGTCGCATTATCTTCTGTTTACATAGTAAAATCATAATAGCATAAATCATAAATACAATATTACATTATTAATATTTCCTCTCTTAGGTTTCCAGCTACCAAATATTTAGTCTTATGGCTAATGCTTGGTTAAAACCCAAGAAATGAATCAGCTCCCGTTTTTATCACCACTAGCTGTAGGGCAGGAGGGAAGAGTTTGAAGGATGTGGTTTTGAACCATTATTTAGATTTGCATTGAAATTTCTCATTCTGGTTTCAAGTTTTCAGTCATTGCTGGGTGGCAGAAAGTAATCCGGTACTTTTTGGCTTATGTAGTCCTCCTGAAAAACGCAAACCAAACCAACCAAAAATAAAATAAAATAAAAAAAATCCAGGCCCAGTTAGAACCTACTACCTGACACAGTATAATCCCTCTTTTTACTTTATACCTATGAATTCGTAACCAGGCACCACTGTCTGTTTAATCGGGTCTGAGTTACACAACCTTTATTACAAGAATGAATATTGCATTTGCAACGTGCTCCTTGCACAAATAAATAAAACATGTGACATCTGAACAGCTCATCCCAGAGAGGAACAGTTGCTTTCCTAAGGGTAAGTCCCATTTTTAGGTTAATACAAACATCGTGCCAAATATTTCCAAGCAGGTCTCTCACACCAAGGCTTACGTTTTTGATGCCACAATCGCTGGGGAAGCCAGCACCCCGGTGACACAGCAGAAAGCAACAGGATGACAGGAGCTGTTGGGACGGCAGAACACGTGGCTGGTTTTCAGCTACATCCTGAACCCTCTGTGGCCCTGGACTTTGTGTTTCAGGTGGCCGGTGTTTAACCACATCCCTCTGCACATGGCAGCCCTGGCAGCACTCCCCTTCCCTGCCTCGGCGGCGGCAATGCGAGGAGCCCAGCCACTCTCTGCTGGGGGAGAGCTCCACTGCACCCACCACTGGCCCCAGCACTGGGGACACTCCGAGGGGCTTCGGGGCTGCACATTTCATCCAGTATTTCCACACAATATTTCCCCAAACAAAAGCAAACTCCTCTGCTGCTGCTTTTCTTCAGGGCAGCCTACCCCAATCATCGCTTTGCACAGCCAGAGCTCAGTTCCTCAGTCCATGCTTTGACCAAAAAGGCCAAAGGACAGGCTTGGTTGGGGGTCCTTTCTCTGCCACACAGGACAAGTGCTCAGGCAGACCAGAGGATTACTGAAAGGCTGAGAGCAACCCTGCCCGGCGACCGTTCAGGTTTTAAATAAAAGCCTGAGCACATTAAGAAAAGCCACACAGTGGCCAAGAGAGACAGTGTTTGATGAAACACATCCTGCAATTCCCTTGCGTTACAGAACAGGGAAAGAGTGAGCGCAGCCTTTCAGCAGCTGAGTTCCACCTACCTCATTTGCTGCCAGAGCCCAGCTCTTTTGTCTTTCTTTTCAGAAACAGTCTGTACTGTGATTTGTAAGCCGTATGTTACATGCTATTGCATCAAAATATTAACTGCCTTGTCTGATAGCAAGCTAAAGCACAAAGATCTCGGTGTGAGGGAATAAGGGTTTAAGCAATATGCCAGAAGAAATGTTTATATATTATCACTGCAAAGTTGTTTTAAAATCACCATTAACCCAAATAATATGTGGTTATACACCTGGGACAATTTTCAATTTACTAGTCATATGCTCTAACCCCTTTTTTTGTGTCCAAAAAGCAGCTGGCTCCAAGGACAAATTTTACCCTGAGTTATGCAAGGTAGAAGAGTCCCTGCTGCGTGACATGGGTCAAAAGACATTCAGAGTGGAGCGACACATCCCAGACCCCTGCCACCAGCGACCTGAGAAAATGTCGTAACGTGGGTCACCGAGAACAGCAGACAGAGCAAGGGAAAGCATCAAAGTCACAGCTTTGAGACTGCTATGCTGAACAAAACGCGTCTGCCAAGACGACATGAGGAGATCAGAGTCTGCTGCCAGACTACAGGAGTTGGCCGGTGTACTCACTCAGTGCTCACATGAGATGTATTTCCTCTTTGTAACAGCTCTCCTTGCCACCGTCCAAGTTTTCAGGAGTCAGAAGTCCTGCAATCTATTTCCTACTCTGCTACGGCCTCATTTAACCTCTGTCTGGCTTCAAACCCTCTTTCCCTCCTCCCTTCCCCCCAAAAAAAGATAAGAGCGAGATAACAATCACCTCCCTGGGAGTACTGAGCTTTAATTCCTCCTCGCAAAATGACCCAAGGGTCTCGGCTCTCCCCAGCACAGTACGAAGAACATAATTTGTTAGAAACTGTTACAGACTTTGTGATACCTAGTGTTGATGTATTCCTACCCCCAGAGTAACAGCTGATATACTTTCCCAGTGTATCATTCTTGTGTACCAGTGAGTAATTGATCTGGAAGTAGGTCAGTAGTACAGCACGTTAGCCTGAGCTGCTGAGATTTGGGAACAAAACTGCCCCATGTCTCTCTGGTGAAGTGGTTTAGCATACACAGCAGGGAGTTTTCTTTGAGCCTGCTGTTAAAAATCTGAATATCCAAGATCTCATTGCCATAAGGAATCTGGGAATGGGGAAGCCTGAGAAGATAACATGCAGGGAAGTTGCTCCATGGATTATTCATACGCTGTCTTTGCTCTGATTCCCCAAATGTCTCTACCTGCTGGGAGAAAAGTTGCCCAGCAACCACACGGGATGATATTGTAAAAGATGTGTACCAGATTTAGAAAATACTGACAACCACATCAAAGCAGTTTGCACACTATGATCACTTGAAGATCACCAAAATGCTTTTTAAAGGAAAACGTTTGCCCTGCAAGGCTTGAATGGATCAGTGAGGTCTTTTCAAAATTCCTTTCCCCCCCTCTCCCTCCCTTCGAGCCCAGCTGGAGGCGGAGCGCTTACCACATTAGACTCCAGTTCAGATTTTAAATAGTACAGCACAGGCCCAGTTCTCTGACTTTACACCCTTTACCATCATTCATGTGGGTGCGAAACCATTACATTATTTTATACCAAAGGTGCAAGTGGCACGTGGTGAAGAAGCAGGCTGGGGGTGGGTAGCAGTAGCTTTACAGTAGGCAAACTTTAAACCTGCTAAACCCTCTGCAGAAGCACAGCCATGAGCCATCCTGCGGCCATGTCAGTGTGGGCTTTGCTGGCGTTGCCAGGTTGACTCTGATGGTTTCCCTCGGACACGCTGCTGGGCAGGTGGGATGGGGCAATGAGCTGCACAGAGCTGCTTGAGGAGATGCTTCACCTCAGGAGCCTCCCCAACACACCAGAGAAGGGCCCCATTTTTCCCAGTAAGAAGCACCTGGCACCTCTGTGGGCTGACCGTGACTGTGCGTCTATAAGCAGCGTTTTCTCAAACTAATGGGCCCCTCTTTTCAGTGACGGTGCCCACAGACACCAGCCCCAGGGCCGGCTGCCCCTGAGGTGACTGTGCCTGCGGTGCCCTCCCCTCACTCCACACAGACTCTTGCAAATAGTAGCCTTGAACCTAAACACCATGTCACTTACTAGGTTATTTTTTTACTGCAACAGTTAAAATAAAGACCAGAGAAGAGGCCAGCAAGTCTGGCAGCTCAAACAGGAGATTAGAAAAAAAAAATTACCTCAGAGATTTGGTCGAGGGTCCCCACAGGCACCAGTGTGTCCTCCACCTTCCCACCTCACGCAGAGCCGGTTTCGCTGGGAATGGCAACATGGTGAGTCCTGGCCAGATCCTGCACCGGAGAGAGGGTCTCCTTTTGTCCCCGCTGCCTCCTCACGCTGCACCAGCAATGGGCCCCGGGCCCCAGCTCCCAGCCACTACCTGAGGTTTCTCTCCACCACTCTGGTCCCTCACGGGCAGACCCTCCAGTCCTGCTCTTAGGAGGGCTCATTCAAACACACCTGGGAGCCACAGCTGCTCCTGGGGCTCGGCAACGGGCGGGCTGTGGCCGGGCCACCCACAGCAAGGCTCTCCCTCAGGCCTCCCCCTGGCACAGGTGAGCGAGGGGAAAGCCCTTGAGTGTAACTGTGAACCTCCCTCCCCAGTGCCCCGTGGGCACACCATGGGGCCATCGGGGCTGGCCATGCAGGGACAGACACCCCCCGGGGACGTGGCTTCAGTCTGTGCCCTCCCCACGGCAGCTCGCTACTCCCCAGGAAGGGAGGCAGAGCACACACTCGTTAGCCACATGGGTCAGTAAGTTAGCCACATGGGTCAGTAAATAATTATATTTAAGTCAGATTAAAAAGTTGGCTCCAAATCCTGCAAACGGCTCACAGCTGGAGTTCCCATCAATTGAGAACTGTGGGTGGAGAGATTAATGGGTCAGTCCCGTGAAGCTTCGGCATTATGTATCCCACAAAGCTCCTGGAAATTTACCATAGTTGTGGCTGTCAGATAAAGCACGTCCCGAGACAAACTCCTTCCCTGGTGACATCTGTGTAACTTAGCCAAAGCTAATGAGGTTGTCATTTGGGCAGGTGAGAGCAGAACTGTGCAATCCTTCTTTAAATAAAGTACAGAAACAGAGGCGGGTATATGCTGCGTGTGCCAGGGATCCAGGGCAAAGCGGGACACTGCATCAGTCACCCACAACAGACGACTTTTTAGTCATGCAGGGAAAGCAAATAATTTATTTACATATCTGATTGTACATTACAGCTACCTGAAAGGATCCACATGAGCAAGGACAGCTTTATTGTCCCCACAAAGTATTTCAAGAAAATACAGAGAAAATCGTGTAATTGCACATTGCAACAGTACTGACATCACTTCACTTGTGTTGTAAATTACAGAACAAGATTAAAAATAGTCATATGCCACTTTTGCTGACTGCTTTTTTCAGTAACAATGGAGCGAGTGGAATTGGCTCATTTTCCTACCAAGCAGCCTTTGAAGTAAAAAATAAAACCACCTCCTTGCTTCTAAAGCAGCTTTATAATGTCAAGTGGGTGCCAAATTATCTTAAAAAATGATCTGCTTCATGAGGATGGGACCTATTATTTTATAGATCAAAACTTTGTGTTTTGGGAGATTTAGGGGATATTGATGATTTCTTTCTTGTGACTTACCACAACTGATGTAGTGAGTGGGATATTGATAAACCACATGGTGCAAGAGAGGGAACAGTTCAAGCCTCTCACCAGATGAGGGGGTCAACGCTCAAGAAACAAAAGCACCAGCTCAAGAAGAGGTTGGTGGGAGGGAAGGACACTTCTAGGACCAGGCCAGTTGCCAGTTACAGACGGCCCAGTCTCACAATGCATCTATTTAGCTTCCCAAATGCTGCAGGAGAGTGCTGTGCTACAAACCCGAAGGGAAGGAGTTTATTCCACAGTTGCAAAAATGTGAAAAGCGAGACACCCAATTTCTTACACCTGCAAGAGGAAGATCTCCAGTCACGCAGATCCAGGGTCTGTCCTTCGGAAAAGCTGCCACAGAAGCCAAGGAGGATACAGAAGCAGCAATCTAAAGCATTTTACCCTCTCTAAGGTGGAGAGTCTATGAATCAGTAATGCTATTTCTCTTTCCTTTTCAATGGGCAGAGCAAATCACTTGCCCACTCCCACAAAAATAATCCCAGAACTAAAGTTAACCTGAAACGGGCAACGTGTTCAGAGGAGATTTTGATCTGATGTCTGTTTCTATTAGGAAAAACAGCAAATTGGCTTTAGGGTCAATAAAAACTATAATTGCCAAATCAGGACTGTAATATTTAGTTAGGTGTTTTATTATTTTGAATTAATAATGATACTAGAACAATAAGTCTGGGGAGTGTGTGTGTGACATTGCCTTACAAAAGAGACCAGCCATCTGACACAACATTTCTAAAAGAAGACAAAGAACTGCTAATTATGTTAAATTTCATTTGCTACATAATTTAGACCATGACCTAGTGCTTCTAAAAAAACCTGTACAAAATGAGTATTTTTTACATCTCAGAGGCACATGAATACAAATCTGATCTATTTTATATATACACATGTACATTATATGAAAACCAGAGATGAAGATCAAGTGAAAAAGTGTACATAAAAAGCGCCCAAAACAGGAGATAAATGTGAAAATAAAATGTATCCTGACAACAGAGAAGGCACAAGTACTAAAATATGTAATCACACAAAAAAATGTAAGTACAGTGTGCAACAAAGCAAAACAAATGGCTCCCACAACTGATTTTACATTAATTCTCAAAACACCTCAGTATTTAAACATACTGTCAGTGCAACACTTACTGCCCTGTCACGTGCTAAAGTGCTCACGTGGTATGGAATTCTTGATTCCCTTTCTAACTTCCTTTCTCCATAGCCAAAATAATTGAGCTACGGATAAGGTATTAAATAAAATGGGGCTGATGTTGGGCAGCATAAGAAGATCACTGCTCCAGCTGTCTGGGTGGAAGAGTACCTGCAGCCCTCCTGCACCCCTTACCGTCTGCGTATTGAAGGTGTGTCTGCCAGAACAATCACTTCCGTACCCTTCGCCGGGGCACAACGGGCATTACAGGGATTTGCCAGGGTAAATGTCACTCTGCCGAGAACAGCAATGTGAAAGCCGGCAGCTGTCACGCTTGCACCACTAACACCACTTACATAAAAAATACAGATTCTAGGGGTAGGTGTCCAAACTATACCAAAGAAGTCCATGTTTGTTAATATATGTTTTCATTAGGTTTAAAGTTTAAGTAAAAAGTAATCTCTAATTATATGGTTGAATAGGTACTACTCTTGCAGTTGAACAAAACTTGGGAGACTTAAGCCAGTAAGCTAAAAAAAAAAAATTAAAAAAAAAAATATTTAAGGAACACAATGTAGCACTGTCAGCTGGCTCCACACTGTGGCAAACTAGGGTACAGTGACCCTAGTTGCAGATGTTTCTATCGTAGTGGGCTGCTGTCATGATCTATAAGGTGTACTTGCTAGGCTAAAAGCTAGTGGGGCTGTGCCTGGCAAACAGAGTGCGTAAGTACAGCATGCAACTGGATAGCTATAAAGAATCAAGGCAAAACTTATGGGGATGTCCCAGTGATGCCTTACCTGGATGGATTTCAGGCTTATTCACCCTGTGTGCTTGCATATCATGAGAATCAGCTACAATGTTTTGTCATGTAGATGGAACACAACTTGTCTTCAGGACCACACAAAAGGCATGGACACGACTTGCCTGTTATAAAGCCAGAGTTAAAATTCTTCATCTCGGTATCCAAAGCCGTACTGAAGCCAAGAATATTGCATTTGTCCCTCCCATCTGCTTAAAGTGGCTGCCCCAAGGCACACAGGCACTCTGACAGCGATTCTAAATGTCAACAATAGATATATTGGGGAAGAATCCCACAAAGAAATGACTCTCTTGCATAACAGAGCAACTCCCAGTGCATTATGCAGGATTACAGGATTCAGACCAAACACCTACTACAATCCTTGTCAAACTCAACTTGCACATGCAGAGTTTCATTAGATAAGAAACCAACACAACACATGCTTCAACAGCAAACTGCTCCTAGAATCAATATTTTGGATTGAAATTACTGAGAAAACAACCCTGAGGATGCTGCAAACGAACGAAATGCCAGCAACTGTTGAACTATATCCTTTAAAATCTGCTGTGTTACATCACCTGTCATGACTTTTTGACAATGTTCCTTGAGTAACAAATGACATAACCAGAATACGAGCATTGCTACTTACACCAGAACCAGTCCGGGAACTGCTCAGTTAAAGTTTGAGTCAGTTTTCACTCAAATCAATATAAGCCAAGCCACTGATTTGGCAAGTGTTTGATCAGCTGCTACTTCCTTCCTTCCTTGGAAAATATCCCTCAGACCACACCATACAGTACTTGTTTTAAGAGAAAACCACTATATATCCACTGCCATTAAAGAAAAAAAGTATTAATTTATTTGTAAATTCTAGTTCTTAGATTCATCACGTCATTAGCACTATGATGCAGACCACTGAACAGTGACTGATGTAGCAGGCCACAATGTACGTTTATATATCAGCTTTCAAGCCTCCAATTACTAACCAAATTAGGGAGCCTAAATACTGTAGGCCAAGGTCCTCTCTGGAGAGTAATGCAGTTGTACTGAAGTAAACGGAGCACTGCTGCATTCAGACAGCAAAATATTTGTTGATAAACATATCTTTGAGAATTCATGACGCTGTGCCTAACTCCCTACAGAGCTGGCTGAGAGACATCAGAATTTCTCTCAAGACCATAGAAGGAAAGTTGGCAGCAAAAGTGTATTGAATTTTATTTTTTTTGAGACTTGCTACAAATTTGCATATTAAAAACTCCTTAAAAATAGATGGGATGGTTAGCTTGTCACTGTTGCACTTCAAAACATGACAAATGCTCAAACAGCTTCAGTCTTTAATAGAAGTTATTAAAAAAAGCTGAAAAATACTCTTTTGATGTCAAGATAGTTTTGAATCAGCATCACACTCCGAAACCAGAACTAGGCAGCAGCTGAGGACTGATGTCTGGAGGGAAGCAGCCAATATCAGAAAAATCATGAAAGACTGCATTTCAGGCACTGTTAAGTGCAAGTTCTGAAAGGTATTTTTTCTGCAGTAGCTTGTGTGGGGGATTAGCCTGATGAAGGACAGCTTCTAGCCAGAAGCAAGTAATTTTTTTTTCATTGTACAAAAATACCTGCAGTGGTTTGCAACTGGTTTGACCAGAATATCACTTAGCTTTTCAGAATCTACAGTAGAATGAACTAAGGAGCAGATCAAGATACAGCACCCTGGATTGTGTTTGCATCCCCGAGGGTTAAATGAGAATCGTGGTTTTGACACAAGAATGTTTACTGCACTTGAGTATTGCTAGAAATGAGATGATAGCACATTTCTGTGTTTGAAGTTATTTACCCAGGGAAGTGAAGCCATTGTTCCACTAACAGTAACAGTGACACAGAGGCAGACTGGACTTCCCCAGCTGGCCTGCGGGCACAAAGGAAGCCCACAGTAAAGAAATAAGAAATTTATCACAGACACTGAAACCAGCGCCTCCCTGTCTCCCACATCTCCTGTCTGTTCTGCCAATACACGTGTCTGACACTTGATCAAAATATGCACTCTCTGCCAATGTTAATACCAGATTACTCTTCTCCCTGCTCCTGTGACCTATCAAGTGATCCCTTATTACCAAGTTACCCGCATGTCATAAAACATGATGACTTCTTTTCTGGGATAGAAGAGTTCTCCAAGGCTTGGATTGCAAGACAAGTTGGTCTATTATCTGTAGTTATTATAATTACCCAGTCTAAAAATACAATTGTTAATTAGTATTTTTAGAGGTGGATACCTTAGAGGAAACTGTATCTGCCAGTGAAATGCCTCTCCCACCTCCAGCTCACCTTATTTGTCAAATGTAGCAAGTGTCTAGGTATGTACTTAAACAATACCAGAAAGCAGTACCATGCTAAGGGCCCCACAGGAGCAGAAGTGTAACTCCTTTATGCAATAAAACAAAGCTACAAAAACCACCAACATGGTGGTAAAACAGCTCTTCAGGTGTAAACACTGGAGCAAGGAACAGCTTCTAAATGCTAAAGCAGCTGGGTACAGAGTTAAACAAGACAACTTGCAAGTCTTTACAAAATCCACCGCTAGGTACAGCTGGCTAGAGTGCCTCATTCAGGATTTCAGCCAGATTTGGTGACTATTTCCCCCTATTAGTGACTATTCACCTCTTACGTATAGTTACCTGCACAAAAACTTGGCTATCTCTATGATCACGTCTTCTTCTGTTCACGTCCACAGGCTCTGTGGTCTCAGTGAAGTAAGCCAGGCTCTCTGCTTCCCAAGTGCTCGGCATAATTTTCAGTGAAATAGTGCTCAACATTTGCTGATGTTCGACCCTAACAGAAATGGGGTTTAGATCATTAAAATTCTGAAGCCGAGACCAGTTTACCTCAAAATATTTACGGGAAAACATTCAGTCACCGGTTTGACCTGCAACAGCTTCACTCTTATTTAAATCTGCTGCATGAGAGCAGGACCGAAGTGTAACTTGCCAAACGAGTTAGCTCCAGCAGCAGGGCTGCTGGCTCACCCAGCCCTGCTTCTCACAGCAGGTTAGCAACAGCCACTTGACAATTTGAAACAGTTCTCTATGGCCTATAAAATGAGCAAAGTCCTTGGCACAACCCACAAACTGCACCACGCCGAGGGAAATGCCATCAGTGGAGCACAGGTGAAGAGTCCTGTGGGCAGGGAGTTGTAGGTGGCACCAAGCTGGCTTAACTGTTCCTCTCCTACCTTCTGGGTGGCACATCCAGAAGCAGCAGCGGGTGGGAAAGGCGCGTGTGTGGGGTGTCCATGGTGTTCCACCTGTCCATGGTGTTCCACCTGCCTCTCCACAAACAGAAACTGCTGCAATTTAGCACAGAACACTTTAGACCATCCCCAGGTGGCAAAGGGTGACTTTAAATCCCTTCCTCCAGATTACCCTAGAGCCTCAGGAGACCAGCCCTGAGACATCACTGTTTGAACAAGACTGTACCATTTCTCCCAAAGCACTGAAGTCCTGCAGACACCTTTGTGCGCTGGGATGTTGCATCCCATAGTTATTCCTCTGGTCCCTTTCGCTTTCCAGTTACTTTACACCTGCCTAATGCAGATACATAGAAACAAACCGGTTTTATTTTCTTGCCTTCAAGAAAGCCTGATTTCAGTACTTCCCCCCCTTCCCATCATTCCAGTAACACATCACTGAAGGCAAGAGCAGAGATAGCAGAAAAATATATATATTTACATCCATAACTGAATACATGTTTTATGTATTCAAATTCAGGAAAAATGCATCACATATACACACCGAGATACATCAAGAGAATACTAGGGGCAAGACACTGCCAACAGCAAGAAATACACAGAAAAGCACAGTCACTGCTACTGTAACATTCTTCTGGGGAGTGTATTCAATAGAGGAAACTTCTCTATGCATTGGGGAAAGCCAGATACTTGGGCCTATTTTTCTGTGCCAGTTGGTGCGAATCAAAAGTGTGAAATTTTTACTTTAAAAAAAGTGCACGGAATAAAATTTTTCTTTTAGCATTCAACTATCCAAACAATTCCATACACTCCTTGTATAAGCTACATTATTAACTAAAAAGGTCCTAGCCCTACAGCACACAAATCCAGCTCAGGAGAACACAGGCACATGTTGAAGTCCATCCCTATTTAAGGCAGCATTTAAGCATACACTCAACTTTAAAGCTTATGTTCTGTCCTACCGACTTCTATGAGCAGTCACAGTACGCATTTAAAGTTAAGCACCTGCACAACTGCTCATCTAAATCAGGGTGTGTTCCCTATTCAGAGCTTTAGATATGCATGTGTGTACTCAGTCTGGATTGGCAACTTCTGCAAGACCGAACTCTTTTTCTTTTTACTGCCCTATAGGTAAAAGTCACTCCATATCAGACTTCTCTGCACCACTGTGTTAGGACCCAGCCAGTCCTCTCCACAGCTTGCCCACAAAATGTCAGTCTCAAAGGAGTGCAGTGTGCCTGGGCTGGGAAAGCAACCCAACATCTAATTTCAAGGGCTGCTCCTCCTCCCCCTGAAGTGGGCTATTTTCATGCAATTTTTCTTTTTTTGTAAGAACTGCAATGTGTTCCTTCAGTGAAATCTTTAAAATTAAGGGTGAGGGGAAGAGGCAGGATCCCAGAATTCATCTTAATGGCCCATGATAAACCCCTGAAAATAGGGGAATAGATTTGAAGAGCTTCTCAGCCTCGATGCTACAGGGACCTTGGCATAAAAAAATACACATGCGCACACACGCTAAAAAGCAGGCTGGCTCAGAGCATCCCAAAGCAGGCTCCAAAGTGATCTTACATAAAAAGCACTTTGTGCTGACAGTGGCAAACAAGTGGATGGTGATTTTTCACAAATAGCAACAATTCTGCAATATTTTCCTCTTCTTTCCTTTTACTTTGTGTCTTTCCTCTTCCCCAAAGTTTTTTTTTTTGTTTTTGTTTTTTTTTTTTTTGTTTTTTTTTAATCCTGTGTGAGGTTTAAGTAGTAAAACTAAATCAAATAGGAAATTACACAGTCAGCACCAGTCAGGAACTGAACCTGGGTATGTTAATTGGTTTGTGGTACCCAAATTCCTGGAAGAACGAAAGAACAATTCTTGCTCCTAAAGTTAGGGCCGCATCCATATGTTTCCATTGTCTTTTTTACCTTTACAACTAGAGGTAGAGTCATTTTGTCCAGTATCTAAAACAGCATGATCCAGTTATATTGTTATTACATTAATATACAGTATCCATCTTATCACAGGTATTGAAAGTGCATGGAAAAAGTCTAACCAAGCCAATTCAATGACAAACAACAGTGTACCAAACATCATATAAACACACCCGCGCACCCACACTCACACGTAGTGTATATATATATTTATAGGTTAATTTACAGTATCAGAGTGTTGTTTAGATCCAGTGGCATGTGCAGATATATCAGGCAGTTGCTGCTTTTCCTTCTCATATTCTCTTCAATTCTTTATTTCCAAGATAGACGGGTTGTGGTCTAGGATTGCCAAAATGATCTTGTCCATATACTGTCGCAATCTGTAATTTATCTCTTCCTGTTCTTTAAGGGCTTCCATGAGCTGAAACACAACATTTCAAAGTCAGTCTTGAAATATTCTCACTGGTTTACATAATAGCATGGAATTCAGACAGGTGAGAGACTAGTGCCTGCTCAGGATCACCAGTTCCCTTTTATGATAGTTATTCTACCTCTAGCTCCCCCCTGTACCTCTATTAGAAACAACCTGTATGTTAAAGATCTTCACTATTACGGAAGGTGGTGAATTGTCATTACCAGGAATCTTTTGGCAGGTCATTTGAAACAAATTCCCCATGTAACACATTAATCTGTCCTGCATCCACCCCAAGGATGAACTTCCTCATGTCAGTGCAAGAGCTTCATGATACGGATTTTTTTTTCTTATCTACTGAAATCTAAAGCCCTTTGCATGAAAGGCTGCTAAACAGAACAAAGATTTCCCTGTTTTGCACTGGGGGCTGCCTCTGTATCGTGTGCATACTCTCTCTCAAAAGAACCTGCCAACCCCCCCAAAACAACACAGCTACATACTCCTCAAGAACAACCCACTGAATATTCTATGTTCTATATTAAATACATGTGTTTCACTAGACCCTTGAGCTGTGAAAGGCCCCTCAAATTCTCCAAAGATGAAGACTGCTCACTTTTTATACTCCGCATGTTTAATGCAAAACTGACAAAGCTGCCCATGAGTCTCAGAGCTCCAGATCCTCCTAAAGCTAATGTGATTTGGGTGTATATTTCCTTTAGCCTTCACAAAAGTCCCACCCTGAACCTGCAGTTTCTTACCTTCATTTTGATTATACAGGAAAAATGGCACAACGCAGACCTGTGAGGTTTACTAAGCCTGGGCCGCAGCTGAAAGGCACTTTCCTCCTTTAGAGAGGGAATGCTGGGTATTGCATGCGCCAGAATCATGAGATTCAGAAGGAGAAATAAAGATTTGTCTTCACAATAGCAAGAGCCCAATTTGCTTTTACCTAATTAGAGTTCAACAATTAAACAGCCTTTCTTCACAGTGCTCTGGTTCAGCAAGAAAATCAAGTATGTACTTCGCTTCAAGGGACTGCCCAGGAGCTAAGGCTAGCAGGGTCATTCAAGTACAGACTACGTAAAAAGAGTTGTCTCAGGACTCCTCTTGAAGAAGAAATGGGAAGTTCTGTCCAGAAGAAATAAAGCATAGATGGCAAACAGTTCCTTTTAATCTCATTCATCAATAACCTGTCTTTTTCTCATGGATGTCTTACCCTGGCCTGATCTCATGATCTGTCCTGGAGCTTAAAGGAAGCTGTACCAGCTTGACTCAGCCCACATACACATGGGTCTGCTGTAGTGTCTTCCAAAGCGTTACCAGATTATTACTTGCACAGTACCTACTTTCTCCAAGAATTCATCTGTGCTACAGGTAATATATAGCTCAAATTTAGATCAAAGTGAGAGCTTTTTACTGAAGTAACTTAGAACTAAATCTAGAACAGAAAGTAAAAATTTAGGTGTCTAGCTAGCATAATTCCTGTATTAAATTCATGTCATAATACCACAATACCCTGTAAGATAAAAGA
This sequence comes from Ibidorhyncha struthersii, assembly GCA_013398815.1. NCBI lineage: Eukaryota > Metazoa > Chordata > Aves > Charadriiformes > Charadriidae > Ibidorhyncha > Ibidorhyncha struthersii. The sequence continues at coordinate 332,472 of VZSZ01007639.1, forward strand.
CGTTAAAATAAATCCATTAGAAAATAGTTTACTGAGATGCTAATAATTCCAAATTTTGAGAGACAAATGGAAGAGTTATATTAAAAGGAGCACCCAAAAATCACTGCTGGATTTAAGGCAATCCTCTAACACTCCTGAACTCCTACCAAAGCAGATTTTTCTCTTCTTCGTTTTTCAGCTTCAGATAGTTCAACCTTGACAGTTAATTACATTGAAAACCGCATATTTTTGGATGTAGTACTTGATTAAAAAAAGCATATTACCTCATCTCTTGATGCAGAATCAATTTCAGCAGCCAGTGACTGGGCTTTTGTTTGTGTTGCAAAAAGATTTTTAGCTTCATAAAGACTAAGACTTAGGATCTGTCCATTAAGATCATCATTTTGGTCACGAAGTTTCTGATTCTCCTGTTTAAGGATGAAAAGATACTGCTTTTAAGTTCTTCCTGCAAGGTTTTATTAAAAAAGAAATAAATTTTAAAAATCACAGGTAGCTTGGCTGACATACTGTAAGGCTGCAAGCTAACAGCAACTCTCTCACCACCAGTGACAAGTTCTCTCTGCCTGAATCACAGGTGTTTCCTATGTGCACAATTTACACTACCTGTGCAAAGGAGTCCTAGACAGATGCAATGTGGGTCTTGCCCTTGTGTGGGAAGGGAGGGACAAAATCTAAAAGCAGTGTGCTACGGGTTGCAGCTACAGGCATTTTTCAAAGCAGTCCCACACATTTCATATGGTTCAAGAGGCCCTTCCTCGCTCACCTGCTTCAGCCGTTTTATTTCATGCTCCATTTCCACCTCTCTGGTTTTGGCATTGAATTCACTCACACTGGATGAAGAGCTTCTCCCACGTCCAGGACGCTCACATTCCAGCTTGTACAGCTGCAGGTGCTCCAGCTCCTTCCGCAAGTCTTCAATGAGCTGCGGGCATGCAAGCAGGCCATGTCTCTCCAGCCCCTACACAACCAGCCCTCCCTGGCAGCAGCCATCTCTGTGCTGCACCTCTGCCCTCTGACACAAGCACTGTGTGAGCCTGGTTGAGGCTAGACAGTCCTACAATACAGCCACTTGCTCTTCTATGGAAGCACAGGTCACTTAAATTGCTTCGGAGCTGAAAGTGGCTCTGATCTCTAAGCTTCATGTTTGAGAGGCATACTTCCCCTTGCAAACTTTACAGTAAAGGAAATGTTAGAGTGCACATTCAAGGCTGCAAGTTCTCAAAGCGCTGTAAACCCTTTGGGTCAGGGATTGCCATTTATTAGGTATTCTTGCAGCATTCATCGCCCTATGGGTACCACTCCCACAGAAACACAATCCAGTAGTACATTTACTGGCTGTTGTATTTTCAGAGTTCATCCTGTCTGTCCATTCTTTTTCAGATGGGCTTCCATGCAGATGAGATGCGATTGCCTGGTCTTACATCCCTCTTCACACCTACCTCCTGTGTGGCTTCCCTCTCCTTGTTAAATTCCAGTCTGTTCTGCCGCAGCTTGTCCATCATTCTCTTGTACAAATCCATCTCGTCCTTCAGTCGCAGACTAGTGTCTTCCAACCTATCTGACATGCGCTGCCTTTCCTAGAGTAAATGGAGAACTTCATAGCTAGCTTGAAAGTGCATAAGCCACCTTTTGTTCTTCAACACAAATCCATAGACACAGCTGGTCACAAGCTGGCATGTGTCTCAGGACATTCCTGCCACTAAAGGTGACCAATGTTCCAATTGCATCAATATTCTTGTTTAGTGAAGGCAAGTTAAAGAAGCTGGGTCAATCACTATATGAGTTTGCTCTTACACAAATCAAGCTGCTGTTAAATTGCTCAAGCACTCAGAAGTTTTGTTACCTCATCTAATCTTTCCGTTTGTGATTTCAGCCGTGTGACAGTGCTTTTCAGCTCACCATTTTCTTCCTCCAGCTGCTGAACCCTGTGTCAATAATAAAAATCTTACAGCAAATGCCTCTTCAAGAATGCAGACATGCAAAATGGCATGCTCTAAAAAGCCATTTCACTTGCACTTGATAGAAAGACCAAACAAGAAAATCTTTCTAATCTCAGCATTTTTTATCATGAGCTATTGGGTGCTTTTTGATTGGTTGGTTGGTTTTTAGGGCCAAAACCACTACACCGACCCTCAGATTCTTATGCTCTTAACAAGAAGTATCTAAAAAGAATTCAGTAGGAAGAAACAAATGCAGACACAAGTGTTTGCTACAGCTGGTCACAATTCCCTTCTTGAATCCATGCCAAATATCCAGCTAAGCTGCCTACATAGGCCATGTGGATTAAAGCATTAATGTAAAGCATCCTCCAAGCTTTTGGGCATTAGACATGCAACTGCACAGCTACTCGACAGAACTACTAACCTATAGCCATCTGTGCACTGTCTGGTTGTGAACAGCCTATGTTTACATGCAAAGTAAAAATGAAGAGCTTGTACTCTGGTCTGGGTGGCACCAAGATGTTTGTTACCTTGTATTTAGCAGTTCAATTTCAGTGCCTTTCTCTTTTTCATACTTGCTATATGCTTCTCGATGTCTCTTTATCTCTTCTTCCAGAGTCTGTTCTGCTGATGTCTCTTGGTCTTTCAAAAGTTCTTCTAGCTCATGAACTCTAAGGAAACCAGATCTCATTTCAGTAACAGCTTCAAAAGTACTTAAAAAAAAAAAAAAAGCATGCAATTTCATTGCTTCTCTCTTCCCCGCCCAGTCCTTTATTTCATTCTATTTTGCTATCTCTCTTGGCATTTAACATCTCCAAATATGTCTCCCGGTATTTAATCTTCCAAATAGCATAGAATTAAGTAGTATCAGTTCATCTATTATTCTTTCATTCTCAGTCTCAAGAAGTTGGGACTATGATCCAGCCTTTTGTTCTTTCTACGTGCAAGAAAAAAATCCAGTGGCAAGCACGCTTATAACAGAAGAGCTTGCTCTGTATAAGTCAGTAACATCTCTGTACTAAGAAACTTGCTCGTAAGGCCTCTGCTTGCTGAAAATTCAGCAAGGCGGCCCTATTCCACTTGGACTTCTCAGATGAAGCCTTATCTTATTTTGTCTGTCAGCCTTAAGGCAGAAGACTTGGTCATATTTTACAGGTAGGGATGTACCTTCCCTACAACTCTGGTCTAACTCTGCTCTGACATGATAAAGAGAACTGGCTCCAGGCTTTATTACCTGTGAACTAGCTGTGTGTTCTCTTGTTTCAGTTTGCTCTTCAGGTCACCATTTGTCAGGCTATCATTCTCCAGTTCTGTCACCTTTTTTTCTAGGTACGTTACCTGGAAGGGGAAGTGGAAAAGAATTGAGAGTTTGAATATCTCCTCACAGACCCTCTTACTGTTCCTGTTCGTACACCCCCTTACCGTAATGCCAGTACAGGTCACTTAGCTATGCCACCTTTTTTAAAGGGGGCACGCTTCCCTGCAAAGCCAGCAGCGAAACTAAGCTCTAGAATTCTGAGTTCCCCAGACCCTGCATCTTTCCAGAAGGTGATCCATGCAAACACATAGTAAAGAAGTACTAATACAACGCCTAGATCTGTACTTACACAGTTCTTGCATTTTTGTGAAGCAAAGTCATAATATCAATGGAATATCAAGGACATTTTGAATGAGCTACTTCAGATCACTGGTAACTGAGCAAGAGAGCTTTGTCAAGTGATGCACGTCTCCAGCAGAATTTTGTTGGGTACATTAATCGCAATGCACACAGCTTCTCACCTTTTCAGTTATATCATTATCACAGGAGTCTATACTGTCTCTGAACAGATCTTCTGTGCTGCCATTACTGCTGCTGAAGTTACTGTTGTGGAAGAGTTGCCTGAAAGATCAGAAGGATAATTATTTTGCCTGATGAGGATAGAGGAGAAAGAGTCTGGGTACTGCCTTAGAGCCTGGCTTTGCACTTTGAACATCTGATGCTAAAATCTGTGCAATCGTTTCAGTGACAATTACAACTGTTTAAGCACAAGCCTTACAGGAGACTGGTAGCTAAATGAAGTCATACTGAGCACAATCAATGACATTAGTTCTAGGATATGAGTTCTTTGTTGCTCTTCATAGGATCTGCCACCAGCATTAACATAGTTTAAAAACTACTTAGCCTTATTCACACAATGTACCAAGTTGTATTTGCCTCCTTAGAAATTTAAAATAAGGTCACCACTGCACACTGGGTGCTACAGTTAATCTAGAAAATTTCATACCGTAAGAACTTTTTACAAAACAGAAAAAAATCTCAAGCAGTTCCCACTACAGAATAGTGTCAGAATACATAACACTGGAGATTATCTAAAATATTCTTGAAACTTACAGCCCTCCCCAGCCAAGGGCTGGTTCATTCAGTCAAAGGAAGATCACAATTCTGTAAGTCATTTTTAAAGGGATGCTCTTGCTTTCCTTTGCATTTCAGCAACAACAACATAAAGGCCCACATTATGAGGGTGAAAGAAGCAACAGCTGGACTGATAAAATAGCAGTATAAAGCAAGACAGTTGGCAAATAAGGAAGCAACTATCTATGTTCTTAACAGAGGTCTTTCCAGTTCAGGGCCCTGCTCCAAGACTAGCAGTGGCTTCTATATTCTGTAACATCACCATCCAAATACAGGGCTCTTCCTTTGAAAACTTGTATATTGGTGAGTTTTTGTGTTCCTAAACTTATTCCTCCTCTCTCCTCCCACCCCCACCTATGGAATTGTTACAGGTGATTCCACATGTATCGATAAAAAAGTTGAAGACTCTTACCTTCCAAAAGCTGTGCTTGATATTTTCCTGTTTGGGCTACATGGATACAGAAGGAATAATATAGGAATTAAACACTTACTGACTGGTGTTCAATTCAATCTTACTTTAAACTCCAGCCAAATTGCACAATGAAACATAATATTGCCTTTTTTAGTGAAGTAAAAAAATGATTCTGTGAACAATATTCTTATACAACCTAATCAAAAGCTGCAGTTATGAACAATGTGAAGATGAGTGGAGTCACAAATTACTGTGATCATTAATAAGTCAATTTACAAATACTGTTATATTTAGTCATTGTAAATCAGAGCAAACCCAACATTAGACACACCACAAAGGGACACTGAGTTAGTGATGGACATTTATTCTGGATTCCCAGTTTTTAGATGATTTTATAAACAGTTAGTTTATCCTTCCCCATAATGCTTCCCAGTTCAGCACAGGAACCAAGATGATTTCCATCTCTACAGTTCCCTTTTGCAGCCAGAGACTAGTATTATCTAAATGAAAGACCAGACTCCAGACAACAGCTCAAGAACCAAGCCAAAATATCCAGCTGCATCTCTCCGTAAGAGGGTGTCGCATCTCTGTGCACACAGACCCATCTCTTTCTCATAGCACTGCTCTCTTTTAGCCAGGTATATACAACCTCACTCATACAATTACCAAAGACTTAGTCAGTCATGGTCTGGATGTTAGCAGACTCCTTACTAGGGCAGGTACACGGTTGATATCAAGTACTACGCTGCTGTGTCATCAAGAGAAGAAGCAGTGCAGTGAGCTCTGTGCCAATGATTATGCAGACAGGCGGGATTTACATTCAGTTTCTAGGGGGAGCTAGAAGCCCACCAAACACTTTCCTTCAAAAACCCTAGCTGATTGCTGGAAACACTGGATTCTTTTGAAGTTTTTAGAAGTTTAGAAGTAGACAGAGGGGCAGAGATAGTTATGTAAGGAAAAAGCTGAAATTCATCATTTTTCCAAAGTCCCTTTAGGACAAAAAAAATCCCACAGGAAGGAAGTACTTCTGGTGACCAACAGCTTTAGGAGAGGTTGGACTTGATGATCTTAAAGGTCTTTTGCAGCCTAAATAATTCTGTGGTTCTGTATGTAAGGTGATATGCATTAGCTAAGGATCTACCAGATCACTCCTTCCCAGTTGAAGAAAATAGTAGCTAACTGTAGATCTGCACTAAGCAGCACAGCACTTCCTGGGAAAAACTCCTGGAAATACCACTCTCACTATGCAAGCAAATAGCTCATTGGTTAAAATATTTGAGTTTATTAGTGCTGTCTGCACCTTAAGTCAGAAAAATACTTAATAGCTAAAGAAGAACAGCATTTTGGTTCAGGCTAGATGTCAAGGTCTGAATTTCTTACTGTTTTGTAAGAACAACACGTGTGCAAGACCAAATGGGATACAGGGAAGGAGACAGCTCTTTCTTCCTCTCCTCCTGCTACTAGCTAGTCCCACTTCAAGGGAGCACTGCTAAAAGCAGTGCAATAGGCTGCTTACCTGTTTGCTTTCAAGTTTTTCAGCCTGGCTTCCAAATCGTTGAGTAGATTTATCTTTTTGCAGCACTGTGAGCAGTAAACATCCAGTAACTCGCTGTTATAAACATGCCTCATTTTTCGGGGTGTTTGGCCAGCACTGTTTGCAGGAAAGGAGAGAAGTTACTGACTATAGTAACCACCTTACAACAGATTTTCCTCTTGACTGCATGTCTGTGTGTCACAGTCACAGATGAGGGACTTGGGGAACTACTTTAACCGCAGCTCATCACTTAGAGGCGATGATGGAGAATGCTAGTCTTTGGGCAAGTCTACCTGTCTGAGTTGAGGCTTTACAGAGAACGTGTTCTGTGTGTCAGTGGAAAGAGTCAGTTAGGTGGCTGGAAGAACAGCACAAGGTATGCAGAGTCCATGCGATGCATGTAGCAAAAGCGGCTACATTAGCATGTTCCATCTCAGCAATGTCCCCCTCTCATCTTGCCCGTGTTCCCACTAGAGCCTGGCATGCAACCTTAAGAGTCTTTTCTCCAAGAAAAGACAGGAAGATGAAAAACAGAGCAGTCTGGTAAGAAGAAGTCACGCGACCCCCCTCAGATGGTAGGACAGAAGGAACCCTAGAATGAGGAGGAACGGAGAAGTGGACATAGGTCTAAAGAGGAGATAACAGTAGCTTTTGGCATGATAAAGAGAAAATAAACTCAAATAAAAGAGAGCAATCACGGCATGAAGTGCACAGAGCCCCAGGAATGGGAATGGAAAGGGCTGCATAAACTTGAGGAAACAGGGGATGAAGGACACAAGCCATCACCATGAAGGGGCAGCAGACAGGGGTGCTGGCTCTGCATGCATGACAAAGGTGGCAAGGTTGGATTGCAGAAGTGCTTGAAACAGAGGGGGTTGCATGCAAAACAGAGGGATGTAGTGAGCTTGTCCTGTGTTAGCAATGAAGCACAAGACCTTCATGGGCTATTGATCCAAGCAGACAAATCCTAGAGCATCTTCATGTTCAGCTCTTCCCCAACCCTACTCACCCATTCCCTTGCTTGGGGAAGGACTTTAGAATCAGCAACTGACTTGGTCAGAGGACATAAGAGCTACAGAGACTGAGGTCACATCCAGGAAACTGGTGGACTGTAGTGGGATTTCCAGCTCCACACAGACAGCAGCTACTTGCTTATGTTTTCCAAGACATCCAAAGTCAATACGGATCCTCGTTTCAAACAAACCCCTGTCTGTATACAACATTTCACCTTACAGTTTAGTGCTAAGGATCTGTAGTATCAGAACACTAAAGAGAAACAGCTCTCTTGCAGGTCTTGACTGCATCAGGGCTGGTGCATAGTGCTAAGCTGGTTTCCAGCTTGCAGCAGCTAACTGCCAATATCAGCTTCTAACTGTGAAATTTGCTGTTTGCAATAGAAAGAAATCTCTACAAGCAAAACAGCCCAGTTATTTCAACAGAACCCAACAGAGGTTATCAGAGACAACATATTGGCTATAGCTCTTATTATTAAGTGTAGTCTGTCAATCGCAGGGCAGAAAATGAACTGATAACATTTTGCTTTTAAGGTGAGTCTATGCAACTAGTGTAAACTCTGGTATGGTCACCCATGCTCAGAGAAGAACAAAACGGAAAAATTGGTTGTTAACGAATAAGGAGCAACCTGGAAGATACAGATGAGCCAAGGTCAGAGTAGGCGTTGGTTCTGGTCTCATCATCAGGGCATGGGCTACTGGGAGTAAAATCCACATCATCTCCTTCCCCATAGTCTTCAAACTGTTCTTCATTACTGATCAGAGAGGCGGTGGAATAAGTTGAGAGGTCAGATGCTGCAGAAGGGTTGTGAGGACTTGACCTGAAACAAGAGGTCAAAACGTCTCAAGGCCGACTTTGATAGCACCTCACCTCACCTGGAGTCTTCCACCTTCACAGCTTGTTCCCTCATTTGAAGTTGTAACCCACTTACTTGTGTTAAAAAACTGAAGTGCCAAACACATCTGACATGCATTTGGCATAAGAATCTATAAACAAGCTACTTGTGAAATGGGTTTGGATCAACACAAACCATTTCACTTTAAAGAGCACACCTTGACAATCCTCAGTCATCATTTCTACATCGTACTTATGGAACTTCTACTCTGAACGCAGTAACTGTGCAAATAACTCTGAAATGCATGGGATAGTGAGAGGAACATGTACAAGACAGAGGCTGTCACTCTATTCCACAGAATTTCCCAGTCATCCCCCTAAACCCTCTCCCACAGCCCATGAGCTCCAGCCACTCTCTCTTGTGCGGCCAGAAACAAACTTCAGCTCACCATGTGCCAGAGTCACTAAAGCTAAGATGTGACCTAACAGAGGCTGAGTTCCTGCCTTTCCTTCCATTGTGACAAAATGTGTCTTTCAGAGGAGATATGGACCACAAGAAAAGGGTGCTTTACTACCAGAGAAGTACCTAAGATAATGCCAAACAGGCAGGGAATGGCAGGATGCTGTGAACTCAGAGAGAGAGGACATACAGGAAACAGATCAGCAGAGCCAGGCACAATAGGAGAGTAGCTGGGAGAGCAGTTTTGAGTACATCACATCTAATACAACGGAGCAAGTTTGCTGCAGAGGGTGCACGGTGGTTCTCCTGCCCCGAGTCCAGACTACCCTGCAGTCACGCAGTGAGCTATCTCACAGAGGCTGATATTTTCCACAGGTTTGCTCAGTTCCCACCTCAGTAAGGCATTTGAACAGACAAGCCAGTAAATTCACATACAAGTTCTTATAAAAAAAACTTCTCCCTACAGAAAACGCACATCTAAGGCCTGAAATACACACTCCACTTGTGAAGCCCTGGAGTTGCTCGACATGTTACTGTTCCTACTACAAAGTACAATCCAGCACCCCTCTGCAATACAGACAAGGCACTGATTCAATCTGCTGATGCTTTGTACAGATTGGGTTAAGTTTTTCACTCCCTTTGCTTCAGTACACAGTGATTGTATCTTTGGCTTCACCAGCTAAGCCACGGGACAGTAGCTCCCTGTTGTTCTCCAGCAGCTCAACAATATTGCCTCCTACATTTCTTTACAGCCTACCTCGAGCCTCTTAACCATGCCCCTGCACTTCCAGAGACCGGGAGATTCCTCTTCCTGTAATACTACACTTGTGAGCCGTAAACAAGAGATGAAGCAGTGCTCCTTTGGTGGATGGTGCAAGCATTATTTGCATATCCCTTCGCTCCAAAAGCAATTAGAAGAGGAAGCGTGCCAACGTTTCAGATGTATGCTCTTTTGTTTCTCTTGTTTTGATGAGATCCATTTATAACCTGCAATTCACTTATCTAATTCACATTAACAGAAATTAGGGCAAGTCAAGCCTGGCACACTATTAAAGGATGAAGATCATGAAGATAGGAATACTCATACTGGAAATAGATCAAACTTATTTAACAAGGCTCCTTGGCTGGGAGATGGATTAGTGAGAAGCTCAACACATCACACTAACACCTATTCATAAAGACCTGCTGTGCCACAGCTGTACTGTGTATTGATAAGTTTTTTGATGACTATGATCTGAAAACAGCAGTTGCGCATCTCAATGTTCTTACACCAAGTCAGCTTAGGAAGAAGCTCCTCATAATGCTTCCACAGGGATGGAGGTAGGTGACAAGTCCTCAGTTGGGATGATAATGTATACTTGTCTGTAAAATCCACTCTCCAGCATAATAGCCCTGGAACATTGCTAGTGGCCAACAGACTGGAGTTCAGCAGCCTTATCCCTCAGGCATTGCTTGGCTAAGTTTCTCTGATGGCAGCTATGCAGTCACCACTGCTGGAGCCACCTGATGATGTTGCTTAGAACTTTTGATTTCCAGTTATTCATAAGCTTTGCCAAATTTTAAACTGCTTGGGTTGAAAGAAGTCCATGCTCAGGGTAGATCCCAAATTCATAACCAGCCTCAGGTCGGAAACTGTCTAGGAATTGCACAGTCATTTTCAAGGGAGTTGCTAAAAGCAGGTATTTTTCCCCATTCTAACTTTCTGAAGGAAGCTTCAGGTTTTTGGTTTTGTTTTTGGTTGTTTTTTTTTTTTTTTAAAGCTATTTCCTGTTCTTCAGAGCAGGACTTCACAGAGGGCTGACACATCTGATATATAACCTACCCGCTTCTTCAACAAGCAGGTTTGGCCAAGGTAAAAATCTCTATCGTGTCTTTTAACACAAAAGCATGAAGTGTTTTCCCACAGATTTACCAAAGCTGAGGAGGCCTCAGAGGATAAAACAACATTTAGTAGTAGTAGCACAGCAGCTCTTAATAGTTCCTGCCNCCCCTGCACAAGAGCCTGAATGGCACAGCTGGGAGGAAAGATAACTCATTTCAAACACAGTGTGGGTAAAAGTCAGCCACTGCAAGGATGGGTGCTTTAAAGAACTGGCAATGGCAAGGCAAGGAGACAAGTTTGATAGAGTTGATGAAAACTGGAATTATCTTGATAAAAATGTCTGGGATTGCTCGGGCAAGCAGGAGAAGGCCAGATCTCAGCTGGCTGAGAAATTCAGGAGGAAGGTAGGAATGAGGCTGCACAGAGAACACCCGATGTAGCCCAGGAGGGAGGAGAAGGACCACCTTAGCAATGAAAGAAGCTCAGGAGGCACAAACCAAGATGGCAAGCCAAGAACAGTGAAGACAGGGCAGAGGCTTACAAAGCAAGCTGAGTTCTGTCCTGTGGCACTGCATTAACTCAGCTCAAAGCAGGATTAAATCAAGTTGGGTCCCTTTCCCCCATTTGGCTTTTACCAACACCCCCCAGGTACATGCCTGGGAAGAGTCAAGTTAGGATTACAGAGACGCTCTTGTGTTAACAGCAAACTATGGTTACACACACACATGCCAGGACACCCTGTGTTAGACACAAGTTACTGTTGTGCACTAAGCATTATGGAAAACTAGAAACACACAGAACCATCCTGGTACATGGAGTTGCAATGCAAATCTGCAGAGCCCACATCTTCAGATAACTATATGTACAAAAGGCTAAAGCAGCATTCCCCATATCACACTGCTTTGCAGGAAGTATTTGTTTTAATTCCAGTGTATAAAGATTATGGGAACATGGAAGATCTTAAGTTTGGGGGATGTCAATGCAGTGATCCATTCTGGAAAGACCCAACACTTTCACTTCAACACGCAACATGCAAGTCCCATGAGAGCTCATAAAACACGCCAGAAGGCGCTTGGGCTGAGACTGTCTAAGCCACTTAGAGGACCTGGACATGCGTCTCCTTTATATTGTAAATGGATATTAAGTTTATAAATCTTTCAAGCACCCCACAGTAGGGTTACTCACATAAAGGCTCCTTCCTCCCTGGTCATTTTGCACATGCCTCAAAACAGGGCAGCCACGGGGCAAAACCACCACTCACTTGTCACCAGGAAGAAACAGGCCACCAAGCACACCGTCCTTCTCCTCGCTCCGACACACGTCGGAGGCCTCCGAGCTCTGGGCACTCTCAATAGCACTGTCCATGTCAGACTCATGGTGAACCTCTTGCTGTGCTAGAGTCATCACGTCGTCATCAGGAAAGAGCTCCGACTCACTGTAGGCGCTTTCGCTGTCCAAGTAGGCACAGTCCTGGATTTCACCACCCTGGCAAAAGAAGAATTGGGAGTCAATTCAGATCATCATTCAAGGCAGCTAACAAGATACAGGAGAAGCAATAACCCACTCTCTGGATGCCCTGGTAAGCAAGAGTGATACTGAATAAAAGCCATAAAAGAAAAAGCCTGACCTGCTTTACAAAGGACAGTTCATGCAAGCCCCTAAGGTAGCTTGTACCTTCCAGAAGGGCTGAAATACTGTCTCTGACTTGGTGTCTCTCTTGTATAGGAGAGAGGGACATAACACCCAGGTACAAAATACAGTCAGTTTTGCCCTAATTTACTATCAAAATGCACTTGAACTAATAAATATCCTCAAAGTTCTATTATAAAAAGAGGCATCCTCTGAAACAAGATAATCACAGGACTAAATCTCAGTGACTTCATGTACTAATGTTATCAATTAAACAAAAGCAAGCTGGGTAAGTCTAACAGTTTAGTCTGAGGACAGGTAAAAATCTGTAAGGTGAAAAAAAAGAGTTGGCAGGTGTTAAAACGTTTATGGTAAGTCTTGGTGACAATTAAAGGTATAAAAGAGCAGGAAAAAAAAACCAAACTGTAAAGCCATCTGTTCCTGCTGCCTGGAACCACATGTTTGATTAAGTATCAACTAAAATAAGACATCATTCTCATTACTACAAGACTTTGCTGTTGCTATTCATCCCCTCCCTCCCCTTCTTGTCCCATGAACATTCACAATAGCCAAGACAAGGTGTTTTCTATTTGCTTGTCCCTGAGGGACAAATAAAAATTCTTAATTGACAAAATAAAGCCTAAGATTTTAGCCTGTCCTTTGATATGTAGCAACACAATACTGCTTTGACAATTCCCATTCAGTGTGACAAATAACTCACGACTCCAGAGCGAGTCCTGCAAATGCTCTGACTCAGAGCTCTGTTCCAAAGCTCAGCTGCAAGCTCCACAGGCAGCTTTACCACTGAACTATTGCCAGCAAGTTAAGACAATCACACGTTTAAGGCTTAGTTTACTAGCACAAATAATTAAATATTTCATTCACGGATACACCTCGTGTTTAGGCCCAATGTCATCCACCCCGCTCCTTCCCCAGGAATCCCAAGGCACTGGCAGCCTGGCACCACCACAAGCACGAGGTGCCCTTCTGGCAAGCACGTTCACTGGGGCGCTGATACAGTGGCACTGCTTGAGCGGCATGGCTTCAAGTCATCTCCCATGGCCTCTGGACACTTCTGTGCTAGAGCCAGAGAGGCTTAAATCCCCTTTTGCAGCACTAGTGCTGTTCCGTGCTGATGATGGCAATTTTTCTCCGTGCCTTTTTCACTTCAAGTGAGAAGTGCCAGCCAGAAGTAGCAGCTTTTTAAGATCTGTAACAACTGCTACTAGAAATGCAGGTTTCACCTTCCATTTTTTCCTGAAATACTGCTTTATATGACTGTGAAAACTACTATCGTATGGAGATGTAAGAAACTCAGAACAACACCACCTGCTCAAACCTAGTTAATTAACAAACACCCAAGCAGTCAAAAGGACAGCTTTACCTGCAGTGTTTGAATCTCTAGGTACACGCTCTGGATACTTTCTGGCTAAGCTTTCAACAGGTCGTCCAGGTACACCAGTAATATCAGTAAGACACTTCAGCACCACTACACAGTAATAAGCATGTGTATATGCCTTCTCCCACTTCTCTGTGTCAGCCTTATTAAGCCTGAAACATTCCCTAAGTACCGCTCCAAAAGCTGTCCAAAAGGATTTATTCTTGGTCTATGCCATGTAGTATTTATTGAAGCCACGCTGCGTCATGCAATCAAATTTCTAGCTCTGAGCCACAGCTCCTTCAGCATGGCCATGACCCCCCCCCTGCAGGGAGCTGGTGGTTTGCCAGGTCAGACACCAGCCGCGGAGTCTGCCCTCGCCCCAGGTTCTTCAGCACATCTTCTGACCTGCATCTCGCATCATCACAAGCAAGCAGGGATAATGACACTGTGGTTCTTTGCAAAGTACCTTGGGATCTACAAATACACAGCACAAGCAGTAAGATCTTTTTAGTAGGTGTTTGAAAAGTAGAGACTGTTAAGAGCAATTAAGATGTTTCAGAAGTATCCAGCAGCGTTTATGTAACATTTCCCCGAAGTTTCCCCCTGCATGCTAAGCCCCACAGCACGGAGCTCCTGTTTCTCTTAAAAAGTTTAATGCAATAAAGCCCTGACTGCCATTATGGAATTGCACTGGCTGTTAAAACTCTGATCCAGGAGGGAAAGGGATAGGCACGGAGCACACAGTGGATCCCTGAAGCAGGAGTTTGCAAATCAAGGGAGGAAAGGAAGAACCAGTGCTTGCACAGCCCTACCTCCCAGTTAGCACGTCTTTTTCGGAGGTCTTGGAGAAGCCTCTGCTTAAGCAAGCTGTTACAGCAGGAAAATCTCACTGGTATTAAACAAATTAACACAAGAAAGCAAAGGTCAAGAAGAGCACGAAACACTCCCGTTTTGTTCCCTGTAGGTAACACCACACACTTGCTTTTTCTAATAATAGCAGCCTAGATGCTCTTTAAAAGAAGTCCATTAGCAATTAAATGGGCGGTGTAATCTATAAAGACTAAGGGCTCACTTTTCTTTCATGTTACTGTCTGGCAAACTAACCTTCGCATATTTACTTGTATTAGAGTACCCATCTATAGCTACACAGACTGCACTGTACCCATGCTGGTCAGCACCACATATTTTTTTCGAAGTGTAATTGCTCTGCTCCTAAACTTTCACTTCTAAGCCCTATTAAGAAAAGAAAAGAGCTTTTGGAGGCAATGACCCATCGTAAGCCTGAACACCGGCTTTACAGCTTCTGAAATGCCTCACTGCAAAACTTGGAAGCCCTCCTGGAAGCTGGTCCTCCCTTCTGCTGAGCCCATCCTCGAGCTTTGGGGAGCTCAGGGACTGATGGGGACTGGATAAACGAAGAGCATGGGCCAGCCAAGCTCGTTTGAGGAGCTCCCCCTCAGCTGCCCTCCGCGCTTCCTCCCAGCAGGGAAAGCAGATGCCACGCAGCACACCAGGTCCCAGGCTGCCAGCCCCCCTCTTCTCTCCAAATCTGCCACCTACGCCACAGACCTGCGCAAAGCGGACATTTAGAAAGCATGTCTCAGCGGCTCTTCTGAGTACCTGGCAGCCAAACCACACACTGAAAAACACCCTTTTGAAGTAAGCAGCACGACAAAACAATCCTGTCAGGGAGGGTCAGCTCGAGCAGGTACATCAGCTGCTTATTCACGCTTTTAAGTGCTCAAGGTCCACCTACAATCAGTGCTACAGATCGCTGTTGCAGCAAGATGTGCAGAAACTAGGACCAGTTACAGCCACAGTGCAGAAGCTTGCATGACAGTTTTCTGGGGATAGGAACCACACACTTAGTTATTAAGCTTTAAGAGCTTAGGGGTGGGGAAGCACTACACCCTTAACAATGCAGGGTTTCCAGGCACAGGAATACCTGCGATGTGCAGCACAGAAATCCTGCAAAGCATGGGACTTGCCCCCAGTACCCCTGGTAAAACCAGCCTTCAGTGCAACCGTCACAATTACACATTTACTTTAAAGTTTTCGTTCTGTGGCCTAAATAACCAGTAGAAGAAAACAGACAAAGCACCTTGAAAGCAATTAACACAGGTTAAGAAAGCTACTACAAGTTAGAATTGGGGCACATCGCTAGTAAACAATATACAGGCATCCACACCTTACTGACTAAAGCTGTAAGATGTTTGAAAGTGTAATAGTTCAGTGGTCAGTTTCTCACAGGACCATACTTTTAATGACGCCAACCAGCACAAGCTGCTTACAGACCACACCTAAGCAAATTAAACTCATAAAAAAAAAAGAAGAAAGAAAGATAAAAGAAAATAAAAAAGGCTGATTGTACATCTTAACTTGTCAAATTATTCCTTCATAGTTCAGGTATCTGCAGTACTTCATGTATCAAATTAGAGGTTGGGAAGAACGAGTGTTATTCAGGTAGCCTTAAAAGAACTACCTTGAGTTTAATCAGTATGTTAAAGATTAGGAGACACTTCTATCCTGAGTCATTTGTTTTCGTGTACATGCCATTAGCCGAAACCAGTAAGAGAATGAGGTTCTGACGACCTGAATATGAATCACTGTGCTTCTCGTTCTGCCAGGCAGTTCCCTTCTTTGTTGGCTGAGTCAAAAGAGATGAAGTAGCTGAAGTAGATCATAAAATCTTGGAAAATTCACGTTAAAAACAAACAAACAAACAACGAACGAAGGTTTAAATACCACCAACACAACATAGCTGCGGGCAGCTTTAAAGCACTAAGTACTTTGCACTTTATCTAATCGGATGCTCAAGCTAACTCCAAGTGCTTCACAGGCAGCCGACCAGCGCTTGTATAGCAACTGTTGAATATTCAGCAACAGTTTGCTCTATAGAAGCACCTGCTGCCCAAAGATCCAAGGCCACTTCACAGAAACTAATGAATTCCCTTCCTCGAAAGAAGCAATTGTGTGGCTGCATTGAAGCCAGATGAGTAAGCGCAGCCTGCCTTTGCACAGCCGCCCCAAACAGAGGCCGGAGCCAGAAGACAGCGATTCCCATGGATTCCTTCCGATCCTTTGGGGCAGGAAAGTGGCGTCAGCATTAGGTGGGTATGGGAATCCAGCTCTGCCTTGCCCTGCAGTGACCTGGCCGGGCTTTCCCAGGTTGGAAGCAATCCCCAAGATATGCACACAAAGCAGCTGAAAGCTAAGTAACTTGGCTGACAGACAGCCTACATGACATGCCTACATCAATACATTCATGCTGAAGAGCAAGCCTAGTTAAAATTCACTCCCATCACAGCCAAATCACCAGCACCCCTGACATTTAGGCAGCCTCCCAGTGTTCCAGAGGAGACAGGGAAGAAGAGAGGATTCAATTCTCCCACCACTGGGCAATTTGATTAGCAAGAGATGAAACCATCACACACGACCAGAAACAAGAAATGTCACATGCGTGACAGCCACGGCACTTCCCCCACCAGGATCACATCCCTGACCTGCACCCACCCAACAAGCTGAATCCACTGGCTGTGGGACAGATGCAAGTCTTGAGTCCCTGCACCCTCTCCATCCAGTTTTTCCCCAGCAAAACTACAGGAAAAGTCACTTCACCACGACTGGAAGGGAAGAGGTGCCACGTGGAGGTATGCCAGCCTTGGCGGTCTCAGATGAAATGTTACTTACTGTTTCACATCCATTACAGAGAAAATCCAGGCTCTCTCATCTTTATTTAAGCAGCCACTGCATTGAAAGGCAAATACTCTCTTAATTACTGGGTAACAAAAAAGGGTGTGAAGCATTTCTCACCAATGTGTTTTAGAAATATGCCGCTCCTCTGCAAACATTTGCATATTTACACCCAGTGGGCTATGAACGTTTTTAAAGCACAGATCTTCCCCCAACTTATTTCCTTTCCTTCTCAGTTGTCAGACAGGGGTGGGGAGATGCTGATCTACCTTTTGATCTGACTGGGAACAGGAGAAAATATGTAAGAGAAAAATGCAGAAGCACTAAGTGAGACCACACTTCTGTGTCCACGAGGAAGCTGAGCGAGCGACTGCTGGCTTTCACCCACGCAGCTGTGGCTGAGCACAAGGCAGAGCAGGGGCTGCCACGCGCAGTGACGTGGCTTGCAGGTAGGCTGATGGGGGAGAGAAATCATCACAACATTTCCATCTCCTGCTCCACAGGAGCAGGGAAGAACACCAAGTCTCCCCACATAGCTGGGAGTTTAATATCTGTCAGAGTTCAAGATCAGTGTGCAGAGCATGATTATTTTACTGAGCTGTCCAAATAAGAACCTATTTTAGGGCCACAAGTTAGTTTGTTCAATGCAATAGCTTCCTCTGACTGTTTAGTTACTCAAATCTAGTATTTGAAGCTCAGTTTAAGGCAAAGCTTCACACACTGCTGCTGTGGGTACTGGAAGGGACTTCTAGTTTATTCCTAAGATCCAAATCTAGGACCGAGTGCTGGACAGCATCCTGGAAACTGGCAGAGTCTCCAGATGGAGGGCAAGCTATTCCCGCGCTGCAGGGCTCTGCCAGTCTCCGTTTCCTTTGCAAGACACCATCTGTACCTCACACAATCCTGCAATTCAAGGCCAACAGGTTTTGACTGAAAGACCAACCTTCAGCTTCTGGGCTGTTCACGCTGAACCACACGAGCAGAGGGCACAGAGGTTTTGAAAGGCCGCTTTGTGCTCTGGATAGGAAGTTCAAACTGACATGCCTTTTCCAAGGCAGAGGAGAAAGGCAGCATGCAGCCTGGAGCCAGCCAGGGAACGGCAGGAGTCAGGAGTGTTTACACTCTGCTACCTGTCACTTTAATTGGCCATAATAGACATGCCAGACCTCATCACGCACAGGGTCTAGATCCAAGCACTCCTTTTCACAGGTCATTGCTTATGCTTGGAAAGTTTTAACGTTAAAAGTCTTTAGCAGACTGCTAATTTGATCCTCCAAACAAAGGAGAAAAAAAAAAAAAAACACAAAAGCTCTTTCCCATTACTTTGAAGTTGCCTCCCATCACTCGCTGGGCTGCTTCTCACTATTGCGCTCATCAGCCATCACTGGAGGCTCAACGCAGGGAGCATCCCTTTGCAGAAGAGAACATCCTAGTCTGCAGTGTTAGGAACAAGAGTACATTCCCCTCACCTTTGGCATGGATGGGGCCAGCACAGAGTTCAGAATAAAATCCACCAGATCGTTTGGCACCTCGTTCAAATGCTGATCAGGGCACTTCTAGCTCTGAGCTGCAAGACAGTTTCCATTATCTTTCACACACCTAGAAAAAGAGGTGCGAAGAGGCACCAGGCTGGCTTGCCCTGAGGATGTCATAAATGTCACTCAGAAATGCCAAAGGTGTCCACTCCAGCAAGAGCAGGAATGAGACTATATTATCTGAAAAAGTCTCTGGTAACATTTCTGGTGTGAAATGCTTTTGACTGTGCAAGCTGCCAGACCTCTGCAGACTGGTACCACAGCCCTTCNACCCCCTCCTCCAGGGCAGGGCACCCCCGTCAGCCATCTTTATGTTGACATGAGCTGCGGTCAACTCAGCCTCGCCTTTGCAGCATGCACAGTGGTGCTGCAGCCATTGGTTTAAAAAAGCTGGTATACAACTGAAAAAAAAAAAAGCTATGCATGATATTTGCCTAAAAAGTTCTGCACAGCAGATAATAAGTGTGACATAATTAACCCTCTTGAGAAGTCTTTGCCTTGAAATGAGACAATTTCTTTCTATTTTTAAAGTCAGAACAGCAATAACAGGGAGGGAGGACAGAAAATGTCAAACTCTTAGCAGGAACCATTTCCTGGGACTGACGCTCAGGCCAGCCCCTCTGGGCAATGGGGCCAGGGAAGGTGGCTCTGGTATATCATCGGCAGTAGCATTTACCATCGCGTTGGCATGGGCAGTTAGTCACAAAATTATGAAGACTGCTGTGCCCTGGGTGCTGTATGGCCAACCGCAGGCCAGATATCACAATGTTCCTCACGCACACGGAACACAGAGCTGCAGTTCACAGTTAAAGTCAATCCAAAGACGCGCCGGTATAGACCAGCCTTAAGACCGAGCGTCAGAGGTAACCTCAGATTCTGTTATTTTGAAGCAATACTACAAGTAAACACCTGTACCATGTCAAAGAGAGCTGGAACGTGCTTGCAAAGAAATGCCTTTATTTTAAGCCTAAAGCATAGTCCAGCACTCATTTCTCAGTTCAGTTCCTTAATTAGCCAAGTCTGTAAGTTACAGGATGCTCTTTGCAACTGGTGTTTGCTGCTCAGGAGACAGCTGAGCTCACATGCTAACTCACTTTCCCTGATAGGCCTCAAGATCACCCAGTCAGGTACTCAGTAAATAGCAAGAAACTTGCATCATACTTGCCCACGGGTGCTGCAGGCACACGGGTGAGGAGCAACGTGAGCAGACTTAGTGCTGCTCCAGACCATGGCTGAGCAAGGAGGAGCATACTCCTGGTACCTCCAGGAGTACCATTAGGCACAAACTGTGAAGAACAGGAAGAAGCTGTCCCAGGCAGGAACAGTTCTGCCTGTGTCTAAGCTAATTATTTACAGGAGCCCTGGTCAAACTCCCTTCCCCCAAAGAATTTGGAAACTATAATATTTGCATTTCTTTTCTATACTACTGGAAGTTTGGCCTCCAGCAAACACAAGGAAATAAAGACACGCAAAGAAAAATAAAGAAAATAAGATTTTTGCCTCACAAATCATATTTCTGTCTTCCCACCCACTTGGGTTAGATTACACTGCAGTCTCCAGAGGGGAGGAACGACTGGGGAATGGGAGCAATTTCAGACCCCAAGAGGTAGAGAAACATCTCGAGTTTCCCCAGCGCAGTAAGAAATCCAGCCATGCTTGATGATGAGTAGTTTACGTTGGCAAGCATAAGGAGAGCATTAAGGATGTGGCTTTGCTCTAGTTTATACGGAAACACTTCCCAGAGCTCATTGGTCACTCTGAATGCAGACAAGCCTAAAAACTAATTTACTTCATGTTTAAGAAATACTGAAGTAGCTCTGAAGAGCTCCTCATTAGGAGGAGGAAGGAGTCCCAGGACCTTGGCTGCTCTTCAGCCGGTGGCTGGGAAAACCACAGGTTAAGGAGTCTCTGCTGCAGGAATAACTGGAATTGCAGCTTTTATCCAGCAAAGTTTGCAAGCACCAATTTTTAAAAAGTTTTGGTCTCCCCATCTATTTATAAAAAGCATTTTATTTCTTTTTAAAGAAAGGCTCTCACACACTTGCTCTTTTATTTTCTGACAATGAAGTGAACGCACTTATTTGTAGAAGGGCTTCACTTTATTATTTCTTGAAGTCTGCCAAGCACATCACAGTGCTCAACACGTGACAAACACAAATTAAGAACTCAGTGATCATAAACTCTGGCACAGTCAGCAAACTGTTTTTTCACTTATATGGTAAAACAAAAAACATGGTTTATTTTAGAGTTTAAAGCTATGCGCAGGCAGGAGATACTTCTACCCTTGAACCTGCTCAGACAAAACAGATAGGGACCAAGGAGAAATCATTTATAACAGCATTAGTTTGCACACTGAAAACAAGATTCAAAGCAGAGCCATATCCAGAGACTCCTACTACTAACCAGCAGTATTAGCTGCAACACAGTGCCCAAAGCACTGTTTTATGTTGTCAGGAAGCACTTACAGAGTCCCTCTTACGTTTGGTGCAGCGATCAACCTAAACGACCATAGAAAGAACAAAAGGAATTACATTATTATGCTGTAATTCAGAATTTAAGGGGTCAGCTACCCAACCATGGCAAGCATTTGAGAATATTAACGTTTGGATAATTCAGCAGCAACCCCCGATTAGTTTTATAACCATTTAAAATATTTCACTAGGACACTGTATTCAAAAGCCTGAGTTAAGATCAAGGTATGCTCAACACATGTAACAGGACTGGTTAATGAGTAACTGAGGCAAAGCTATTCCATTCCCCTTGCTATTTTGGCATGGTAAGTGTTTTGTTTTGCAGCCTTTGCACATGGCTAAGATCCCCCAGCCACCGTGGTGTTAAAAGCCCCAACAAGGCGACCACAGCTGAGAAACATCTGCACATCAGGTGGCTTCTGGGAGATTTGATGCCTTTTGCAGTAATTCTTCAAATAGCAAAGTTAAAAGCAGCCCATTAAAAGAGGTTTTAAAACTGCTTGAAGGCTACCACATCTAGCAACAGGAACGACAGCTCAAGCTCCTCTCAATTTGGGCAGATGCGCCAAACAGCCACTAGAAATTCTACAATCTCTTCCTGTACCCTACTGTAAGAATAACACTCCACACTACTGCGCATATCTGGCGGTGACACCATGCTATTCCCCCCTCCCCAGAAATCACAAGGGCCAGAAGCAGAAAAATCAATCGCATCGCCAACAAGTTCACACTTCACTTCTTCCCAAGAACCAAGAAACGATTAGGGAAGGGCAATCCAGTCCCATCACTAGGGAGCAACCCCACATTCAGCACACCATCTGACTGGTATTTTTAACAGAAGCAGCTATGATGGCATATTAAAAGGGACTGAAAGAAGCAAAAATTATACTGGTATAAGGGCTCGGATACAGGTACCACGAAGTCCACATTCAGGGAGTCTTCTCTGAACCTATTTCAGAAGTGTTCTTTCATCTGTCCCTGCCCTTTAAGTAAGAAGTTAAATCAGCCAAATAATGAAATAACAAATAAATTGTTATCTCTGCCCCCAAAGCCACTAACCTTATAAACCTGCCAGAACGAATGAGGATTATTGCTACTATCAAAGCAGCAACATTAAAATGCCACCCAAAAATCAGCACTTAGCACAGCACCAAGCGAGAAGGGCATTTGCCTGCCCCGGGATCTCTGCCATAGGTGACTTCTGCCTAACAGAAAAGCACAACTGCCTGTCTCCTGTTCAGAGACGTGACAAACAACTCCAGACCAAGAACTGTTAACAAATCCTATGCTCCCACTGCCGAAAGCTTCAGAGGAAGACCTCTGCTGTGAACTGCTCTCTTACGCTGCCAAGCACATAGAGCACAGGCCCAACTCTACTCATTTAAGCTCATGAGAGGCAGGACCGTTTAACCGACTGCATTGGGGCAACACAGGTCCCACATGACGGCTACATCCCAGATCTGTAGCTACAGAACAGACTGCCGCGACCACCACATACTAACCGCAAATCATTTTTTCCTGGCTATGTCACCAGCATCCCACAGCCAGCAAACTCATTTAGAACCACAGTTGGGTATTGAAAACATTCAACAATAAGTAATGGCAATCCAAACACATCACCAGTGCCACAGACAATAATCACAGAACAAGCCCCTTGCTTCATTCACCCTTAAAAAGCACTCTTTTCTCCTCTTCCCCTTTTAAACAGTTAAAGCCCAGATCCTCCGGCGTCTCCAGGTGACAGACCTGAGTGCTGCACAAGGCTCAGCTACGCAGGAAGACACCCCCGCCTTCCCCGACACCCCCCGTTCACCACGCACGGCTGCCGAGACACGGCCACATACGGGTTTGCGTTTTCCCCGTAACAGAGTACCGCCAGGACCTGCTCACTTCTACGCTTCCGCAGCGAGCCCAACCTTTCAGCACTCTTCTGGAGTGAAAAACCCCTCCCTAGGCAAACAAGAAAAAAAAAAAAACAACCCCAAAACACCAGACAAA
>VZSZ01007639.1:356404-447292 GCA_013398815.1 Ibidorhyncha struthersii
GTGCGATGTCACAATGCAGAGCATCCGGTATAGGTGCTCAGTACCGGGGGTTCCGTGACATCACAGCGTTCAGTGTAGACACTCAGTGCAGGGGGTTCCGTGACATCACAGTGCAGGGGGTCCAGTTTAGATGATTGGTTACGGGGTTCTGTGATGTCACAGCACGGGGGGTCCGGTGTAGGTGCTTGGTTCTGGGGTTGTGTGATGTCAGCACAGGAGGTCCAGTGTAGGTGTTCGGTACTGGGGGTTCCGTGATGTCACAGCGGGTGGGGGGAGGCGGGTTCAGACTTTGCCATTGCTGCAGGGTGCAGCAAAGGGACACAGACACAAATGTCCCCATCCCACACCGGGGCTGGGATTTGTTGTTTGCAGTTTGTTCCTCCTGGGAGAAACTGTTCTCCTCCTGCTTGTGTGAGTGCCATTTCCCCGACACCCCTGCTGGTGGGTTTAGTCATAATTCTGCAGTTTTGTTCAAAATTATCCGTAACAACTGGTAACAGAGGAAGCTGCTTGGGGTTCCTGAGAAATTAAATGTGTCTTAAAACCTGAATGATTCTCTCTATATATATACACACACCTGTGTATAAATACACAGGACACAACATAGGACAGCCAGAAACTGATTCATAAACAGCGCGATGGGAAGGAGGAGGTCACTGAGCAGATGTCAGTACGGGCAGGTAAAGCATCGCCTCCACCCCAGGCACCCACCCGCCTCTCCTCCCCGGTGTCTGGGGCCACCAGCACCTTCCTGCGGGTGGTGAGTCTGCAAGGAACACATCTGACACACCAACAGAGGAATTTTTACAGACCGATCTCTGGTTTAGAATCACAGATTCGTTTAGGTTGGAGAAGACATTTAAGACCACCAAGTCCAACCATTACAAGTCCAACCATTAACCTAGCACTGCCAAGTCCACCACTAAACCATGTCCCTAAGTTCCACATCTACATGTCTTTTAAATACCTTCAGGCATGGTGACTCAACCTCTTCCCTGGGCAGCCTGTTCCAATGCTTGATAACCCTTTATGGTGAAGAAAGTTTTCCTAATATCCAATCTAAACCTTCCCTGGCGCAACCTGAGGCCACTTCCTCTTGTCCTATCACCTGTTACTTGGGAGAAGAGACCGACCCCCCCCTCACTACAGCCTCCTTTCAGGTAGCTGTACAGAGCGATAAGGTGTCCCCTCAGCCTCCTCTTCTCCAGACTAAATAACCCCAGTTCCCTCAGCTGCTCCTCGTAAGACTTGTGCTCTAGACACGTTTCCAACGCCTCGTAAAGAGAAGGGGCTACCCTGGTGGACAAGGCCCCCGAGGGCAGTGGGGATGTCGGGTCCCTGGAGAGGGACAGTCTCTAGGCACATCAGGGTTCACTGGAGATGACCTCACCTGCCTGGTGTGCCCTCATTCCTACAACCCGGTGACAATAAAACACATGTACGGCCTCCCCATGATGGCAGTGCCAGTCTAAAACACCCACAGTGTGCTCAAAGCAAAACAAATCCTGTTAGGAACTGATGTCTGGTTTGTCCTTGATTTTAATCCCTTTAGTTACAAGATAAAGAAAAGCAAAACAAAAGAGGCCAAGAACACTCACGCTGACTTCGTTATTTTAAATTCACTTCAGTTCTTAGAAGTTGTGTAACTTCCTTTTTTGTAATGCCTCACAAGGATTGCATTTACTGTGCTGTCTGTGCTAATGAAGAAAAAATTAAAGACACAAAATCTGTTTCTGTGGCTTTGCAGTAGAGGACTCAAAGGCAGAGAGTGGTATTCAAACAGACATTTTCTGCAGAACTCCTGTCCTTGAGCCAAACTCTGCCCTTACTGACTGTCACCATTTTCACTGGAGTGTTACACACGGAAGGAAACACCGTCCTGCAGGATTCAGCCAACAGACGAGCACCTCCTCCCAACCATAATGGCACTAAAAGACTCGGAAAAGGAAAGAATCCCCAGTTGCTACCCTGCCATTGGATCCACCCATATTCCAAAACCTGGTTTTAAAGTCAACTTTGGGTATTTCAAAAGAGTTACACAAAGCTGTGTGTGGCATACTTTAGTGACAGTGATCATACACAGAGTTACAGAGATGCTGGTTGAAAGATCATGTAAGTACTTTATACTTTTATCCTCAAATCTTTTGGACCTCACTGTGTCCAAAGACAGGGCGCTTTCCAGAGAGAAGAGGGACCCAGGAGTTACTTGGAGCAGAGGATAAGGAAATGATAAGAAAACTGACCAAAGCGGGTAGCGACAAGCCCACTGGCTCATGCTTCACTCAAACCCATCTAACCCAGCTTAACGTCACATATTCCAGGTATTGCCTGAGCCTGCCCTCATTTTCATTGCAGCCAGCAACTTCTAAGTGTAAAATACTGTTGTTCAAAAGGCAAAAAAGGAAAAAATAAATTCATTAGCTTCAATTCTTACACGCAAAGCTTAAAGCAATTCACTGAACTTGACCCTTTACCCAGTTCGTCAAAAGAAACCGAAAAGAATTCCCTCTCTGCTGAACACAGACGCATTGGAGGGGTGGGAGATGCCTTAGGTTTAGTGTGATAAAGTGTAACAGCAGCAGATGAAAGCGAAGTGCACCTTCAGCCCAGACACACTGCCTCCTGCCTGTCCAAGGAGGTCCCTGGGACCCGGCAGGGCAGGTCTCGGGGCAGGTCCCCACACACGCGCGGGACCCAGCAGACCCTGGGCTCCCTGCGGTGGCAGCGGGGCTCCAGAGCCTTCGCGTTCGGGAGCTCTCCCGGGAAGCTGAGCAGAAGCTGATAACGAATGGTGTAAGGGGGATCAAAAACACCTCCCAGACCTCCTTCTATTCATTAATCTAAATTAACTGGAAAGCAATTTTTACAAGACAGACAATTTCCCTGCTTATTAAATAGGACAGTTCTAAAATCTGCTTCTCCTTTCAGTATTCATTTTGAAAGAGATAGTTGAGTGTCAAGGGTTCATTGCAGAATAAATAACAATCATAAACAAAAGAATTACTTGCACAGTACATTTTTTAATGGTTTCCTGAAAGATGCAAGTAAGAAGTGCTTGTATTGTTACACTGATCAGACAGTATTACAGCACATTGTAAGCGGTTCCTGATACTTACAGGTAGCCAACAGAGCTACACTTTCAATAGCTTGTGATGAGCAAAATGTAAAATAAATGTTTAACAGATAAAGCAGCAACAGTTAAAACTAATATTATAATAGAGATGTTAAGAACAACTGTTTGGTACACTTGCTGAATGTATTACTCAGTACGCTACCCAGGGCTTTGCCATTTATTACCCAGTAATAATTGAGAAGGCATAAATGACTCATTGATAGGAGCATTCCTCAGTAAACGTCCTAGAAAATGTACAGGTTTTAGACAATCACTTCTTATTAAGGAATGACTGTATAAAAACTTTATTAAGTATATAACCATAGCTATAGTACAGGTCCATTTCTCACTTCATTAAAGCTAAGCCTGATTAAGGGAGGCTCTGATCTCCACTGAGACAAAAATCTTATTTTTTACATATTTCATAGCAAAGTGATAATTTTCTGTTTACTAGGACTTATAATTTGTTTCCTACAAAGGGAAAAGCAGAGCATGCTGTCACGGCTGAGGGAGGGCAGGTGGCCATCGCTGTCTTCTCTTGGAGGAATGAGAATTATATCGGGAGTGACACAGACCTTCAACTGCTTCCTGCCTAAGAGCAGTGAGGGTGAGGGGGAAGGGCTGAACATCTGCATGAAATGCCCAGGATCGCAGCTTCTGCTTGGTACGATTGGCAGCTGCAACTCCAATGAGTCAGCGCCGCAGGAGGAGAGGTTGTATGATATGTTTTTCCCATCTGAGATTGGAGGTCTATTCTCTTGTCATGACTTCAGGCAGCTGAGGAATCTGTGCAGGTTAGTAATAGCTCAGATGACCACAGACATCACAATATGCTGCAGACTTCATGCTTACTTTGCATGAATAGGATCTGCACACTGAGACCCTCATGAGCATGGTATTTTCTGACCCCATCAACAGCAGACTTTCTGCCTTTCAAATGAAAGCTGTACAATGGCAAACGTGTTCCTCCAGTACCAAAAAAGGTGGCCCCTGCAAATGGCACCGCATTCCCTCACACTCAGTTTCCCTCTTAATTCATCTGGGGTTTTCCCAAATCCTACCTGCCAAACTCCCACTTGTATGTAGTGGTATTTGCAAAGTATGTGTACTCTGAGTCCTGTCCAGGGTTTGAGGGTAGGAGAGTGACAACGATCTTTCTGTTAATGGAGAGTAGACTTTTATCCCCATGACCACAGGAAAGAAAAGAGATGGCTACGCTGGCAAAAGGGTGCTTGGTACTGCCAGATCCTACAGATGAATAATGCTAAGCATCCTGAAGAAAGGTGCTTCCAGAAGCATGCCAGAGGAAATTTGGGCAAAATATTCATATTTGGGTGCCTAGAAGAAGACTGCTAAATACACAGCTGAGTGCCTAAATAGCAATTACTGCTGACGTCCAGTAGCAGCCAGAGTGCCTGTCGAAACCAGGGGCTCCCAGCCAGGCAACGCTGGGCAGGGTATGTTGTTGAAAGGGTTTATGGCAGGGCGACCTGCTGATCTTGTACAAAGCACCGCAATTTCTTTTGGAGCCGTTCTGAACAAAGGCTGGCACCTCCTATGCTGTTCCAGAGGCAGAATCCTTCCTCTGAATCTCACTAACGCATGGCTCACAGGCTAGTCACCCTAATGACAAGAAACTGGAGCTGAAATGTGAAGAACAGAGACTAATTAATAATGAAGATAATGAGATCACTAGAATGTATATACCAAACCCGCATCTTAATTATCTCATGAAAACTGGCAACTCCAATCACGCTTCAAGGGCCTTTAATCATGCTCTCTCTGATGAATATTGGTGGCTATTTTGCACAGATACTTATGTAAAAATACCTTTTGTGTGGGTTTTTTTCCCCTACAATAATAGCCAGCCAAGTTACTATTGCACGTAACTGCTCTGTTTCAAAATGAGATATTGCAGACTAGTAATTACAGCTGGTCTGATCTTCATCTCATCTACTCTCATCTTATTTTGTGCCTCCTTTGAAGCAAATGCAATGAGACTGGTGCGAATTACTGCAGTATTATTATGAATCCTTTTTATTATGGCAGAAAAAACCAAGAATGATCCCTAATTAAGCGAGTTTCTGCAGAAACACAGGGAGCACAGAGTCCCCTGCCCCAAAGATCTCACAGTCCAAACAGGCAAAGATAGACTTTGAGATAAGGAAAAGGGGACAGAGGGAACGCAGAATGAACTCTCTCCCAACTACAGTTTGTTCCCATGACTTGTTTGAAAGGGAAGCTAGGAGGAGGCTAAGACAGGATGAACACAGGAAAAGCATGGAGCTGCTGAGCCAAAGCACATGAGGGGGAAGAAGCAGGCTGCATTTATGGCAGACGAAGCCTTTTCAGAGCTTTCTGCAGTTTCCTCCCTGCCCTCCCTATCCCGGCATCCCTGGACAAAGTGAGGAGGTCAGCTCCAAACTACAGCTGCACCAGAACATTGCTCTGGGTGAAGCAGGCTCAGCTCAACCCCTGCTCCCACTCCCAAAAAACAAGGCCCCCACGTGTCTGCAGAGAGGCTTATTTTAGCAAGTAAGGAAGCAGCTCTTTAGACTCTACACCATGGGGTAGACCATGGGTGTCTGCTCTCCCTTTGATCCCCATTAACATTAATAAGAGCAGAGTGCTTGCTTGTACGCTATCCTCGGGAATACAGCAGGCAGCCTGGCAGATCAAACAGCATGGGTCAAGTGAAGGGCTCGCAACAGAATGTCTCCACACAGAGGAGAGCACTGAAGGCAGGACGGGGCTGGCTGAGGGCCCATTAGCATCAATTCCTTGGGCCTGTAATGAAGTTGGACCTAACTCTACTGCATGCAATTACAGCATAAAGACATTTCAGGGGACTTAGCCATCGCTCTCTCCAGAGATGAGCTACTTGCAACCTCTTTGCCATCAATAGGTTACATTTTGGTTGCTTAATGAGGCTGCATTTGGAGACATTTTCTGTGTTCAAAAAGCCTGAGGGACAAGTCAAGAACTGTGAATCCAAAGGCCAGATAATGGAACAGAATACGCACCTGTCTCTGAAAGGCAGTTTATTTTTTTCTCATCACTGCAACTGTATCATTAAGTTCTTCATATCAAGCTCTGAAGGTGTCTCATAATAGTAGCTGTGAATCTGTGATTAAAGCACCTTTGTCAAAAGCATTACAAAAATATGCCAGGTACAGAATTTATTCTATTTAGCCTTTGTCAAAATGCCCAATAACAAAAAATTAAAATAAAACAACAGGTTACATGAGCAAATTCAAGTGAAAAATATGTAGCCTGTCCTTTAGAAACGGGCTGGGAGGACTGTGCAGACTGAGGGCATGGACACATTCACTTCACAC
This sequence comes from Ibidorhyncha struthersii, assembly GCA_013398815.1. NCBI lineage: Eukaryota > Metazoa > Chordata > Aves > Charadriiformes > Charadriidae > Ibidorhyncha > Ibidorhyncha struthersii. Next base: position 362,855 of record VZSZ01007639.1, read on the forward strand.
TTAAGAGCACAGGAGACAGCAAGGAAAGTGCGAGCAACCCTCAGCCACGTCAGAACTCCACCAAGGTGGAGCCAAGTGGCTCCATGTTGCACCAAAAAGACAAATGCATTTACTCAGCTGTCTCCACTGTGGCAAATTAACTCAGCTCCTCTGTGGCTGCAGCGACAGTAGGCTTTATTGGCTGGTTTACCCGAGCTAGCAACTGGCCAGGAGTTAGAGGAGCCTGGAGATGTGGATAGAGCAAGGGGTTCTGACAGCCCCTCTGATGGATGTGCAGCTCTGCTGGATTCTGCTTCGCGTGGTCTGTAAAAGACAGCTGCTGGCTGAAGAACGCACCTTTTGGTAGTTTCAGCGCTGAGCATGTTTTCATGACACAGTTTTAAGCTTTTAGCCACTACTCTGTATAATATAACCTGTTAGCAGAGAAAAGGAAAAGAAAAAGAATCAGCTGGCCAGGACAAGAATAATTCACGCTCACCAGTGGCTAATATTTCTCACACAGCACATGGGTAACAGCAAGGTTGCAGAACAGAGCATCCTAAAGCAATGAAAAGCCCACACTGAGCTCACAGATGCAACTTCACTTTGGTCCTATTGCTTGTTTGCATTAACATATCTCTTTAATCACACAATCACACGCTATTTCCCACTGGTCTGGATTTGTTCAGGACACAGGCTGGACGACGGTGCTCAGTTTATCGGCAACTATTCGGTATCTGCTTTAGTCTCCTTGATCAAAGTGTAGCTTCGTGCCTTATTTACAGCTACTACTAACAGCCTGCTCTGTAGACAGAACTATTTCTTTTCCCCCGAGCTTTTCTGTGGTGTTCATCACTCTGACATCTGAGCGCTTTGCAAAGATTAATTCATCTTCATAAAGCCTCTTCAAAATGAGAGAAGACTGTATTTCCATTTTACAGATCAGGAGCTGTTGCACAGACAGATTGAGGTCAAACATTTCTACTGATGATAGGTCCTAATATGAAACGTCTCAGATCTAAATTTTTTTAGATATCTTCAAATATAACACCATACCAAAAATCTCCTGGTTTGTATGTTAAAGTAGAGCTCTGATTGGCTCCTTATGAAGTTGGGTATTACAAGAACAGGAGAGGAGTAGGAACTGTAAATGCTGGTCACCAGAAATAAGGATGAAAGCTTTCCAACTGCTAGTCTCAGGAACATTCAAAACCAATACAGATAACCCATGTGAATATAAAACACATTATGATCCTTCAATGAAGCAGCAAAATATACCTGGAAAAACTATACACACAGGAATTTTTCTCTGCAGTTTACAACAGAGGACCAAATCCTGACAGCACAGTTTAAGGTAGGAGGAATTGCAGGTTCTCTCCATTTCTTGGGGTCTGGCCCATTAAGCATGGACAAAACCAGAAAGCTTTGTAGTGTAGAAGACCACCCTGGGAAAGAAGGATTTTGTTTTATTAGTGTGTTAAAAGCATCTGTGGATCAAATGTGCCAGTATCACTTTACAGCATGAAAACACTGCCCAGGGGACTCTCAAGACTCATCTTTTCAAACGCTGATACCTCTTTGTCAGTTTTAATAAAAGGCAGCTACAAAAACAAAGTGGGCCATGTGGTCTCAATGAAGCAGACACTGTGGCAATCAATAACAGAAACAATCTGCACTTACTTGCTCAGAGAATTTGCTTTTAGCAGCAACATCTATATAACAAGCCATCACTCAAGACCTCCCTTCGATTTTTCTTGGGACAATGAGCCCACTATGCCCAAAGCACATCTGTGCTTATGGAGATTTGCAAATCCAGGACAGTGTTTAGACTGATAACATGACCATGTAACATATGATGACGGATCAGAGCTTGCAGGGTGTGTGATCCTCCCTCTTCTGTCCTAAACTGGACACTTTTCTGTCTCAAAAGAAAACTCCTCTGATAAAAATGTTGATTTTTTTAATGCAACAGAGATAATATTTGCTGGCACACTTTGTGGTCTCTTCCGCAGAAGGCCACGGGAGTACCCTCCAGGCTCTGCACACGGGTCTGCCTAATGCCAGCTCCTGTCTGCAACCCTGGATTTTAGCAGGTGAATTAGGTAGGCGTATAGTTAGGAAAGACAATGAAACTTGGGGAGAGGACCAACACGGAAGCTAAAAGAATGTCTTTTTCATTTGTTATCCCTTAAAGACACCAAACTGTGCCACAGCAAATCTCTTTTAGTTAAGACTCCTGATACATCCCAGGCCCCCAGACTATATATGATTTCAATCAGTTAAATTACACTGCACATCAAAGGATTATTTGTTTGGAAAGTTGCAGCTGAGGCCATTAACTTTCTCTGTCTTATCACTCCAGTGCCATCTCCATGTAGCACATATCTAGTAAGCGGGGCTCCTTAAACAGAGCTGGTCATCTAGCCAAATGCCACCAACACCACGAGCTGGCTCTCACCAGGGAAAACACACCCATCAGGCCTTGAGTCAGGTGAGGTGGCCTTGACTCAGTCCCCTGGCACTGACAGCTATGGTCTCTCCATCAAGACTAAGAAAGGAGCTATTTGACAGAGGGATGAGAAAGTTATAAAGTGCAGGAGCCAAACTGTTTGCTGTGATTTTCACAAGATTAATTGGTGCAGATCTGCCTGCATCAGGAGCTTGTGGAATCTGCTGTCTTACAGCGGTCTGTAACCTCCTGGCAGAGCCAGTGCTGAGCCCTGCAGTGCCACACCGGCTGAGTTCCCATCTTTCACTGTCACTTGTGGCTGCATGGTGACAGCACAGTGGGACAGACCCCAACATCCCAGCCTCTTGCAGTCCCTAGGTCACCATAGATACAAGAGAGAAATGAACCCATCCATTTCCTGTCACTCTGCACTTCGGTGGCACTCAGCTGCATTCCTTATCTTTCACTTTTCGGAAGATTCCTGGCTCTTTGCTTCACCAAACGAGGAACCAGATGTTTTCAGTTCCTTCTGTCTGAGAGACACTACAACATTTGTGATCAGGGGAGCTGGCTTGTCAGGTTGAGCATGTTTCAGTAACTAACGTTAATAAAATCATCTCAGTCTGAGTTGCAGCTGCTGCAAATTTGTATATGCCTGGTTCAGGATTAATTTTGGTTTTAGGATCTTGGGTCGTACAGAAAGCCAGGAATGGGCTCAACCATTAGTTCTATCCAGAAACAGAATTTTCATTCTTGGATATGGCTACAAAATAGCAACCACCAAAATATGAACATATGGATGGAAAACCCCCGCTACTTTCTGTAAGTAATGCCTACAAAGCATTTCACAGGCATGGTTGGATATTACAGACAGAAGGCCAATCCCAGTGAGAAACATATATATTTTAATTTAAAAGTCACACGTGGACAGTCTTATCAGCTGAAACATAAATTGCATTGTAGCCTTAATAACTCAATATAGACATCAAAACAAACCAATTTCCAACTTCGACCATCCCTAGCACATTCCTTTACCTCTGTGATTTGTGTTTCCTATTCACCACCCATTTGCATTCATATTGAAATCTAGCAAGCCCGGTACTTCCATCAGCTCTGCACCACAGCAGGAATATACAGCAAGTCAATTTTCTGTAGCACCAGAGAATGACAACTCAATACTTTCCATGACATTTCATTTTGGTGGATTTTAATCTTGTCCCTAAAAGACAGGAGCTGCTAGACACTGCTGGTTTGGGTTCTTTTGCAACTTGCAGATGCATAATAAGGAGAGGATCAGTGGAAAGAAAGAAAACAAGATTTTTGCATGGTGAAAGTGGTGCTTTGGAAAACAACCTTCCACACCTCCAATAAGATGAGTACAGAGAATAAAAGAGAAAAGAGACATGCAGAGAACTTTTTTGCCAAACCTTGCAACCAGAATTATGCCCTATTCCTCCACAGCACCCTTACCCAGTCACCAGATCCCTTTTCTCAGTATTTTATTCTGGTATCAGCCAAGACCCAAATCTGAGGCTCCCTGGAGGCATCGCACTGTACTGCAGTAAGCCAGCTGTATGAAAACCAGGAGCTAAGTCAACAGAGTTGAACATCAAGAAACTGTGCAGAAAAGGGAATTTACTTAGAAATGGAGCATCTATGAACAACCAGTTGTTCATAGGGACTAATGCCTTGCTCCCCAGGTATTTTCACTCCAAGGGTACACAAAAAGGCTTAGAAAACTGTCTTGATACTACAGCAAATAGTCTACAAGGGCTATGGCAAACTAGCCACCTAATGCAGTGATGAGAAAGCAACAGGGATTTTTCTTGTACAGTCATTTCATGTTCGGTCCTTTGCTCTGGCCCAGCCAACTAGAGACAGAGCCTATCAGGACACATAAAGCCCAAGATCCCAGACCAGAAGACATAAAAACATTTCTGTGCACTGATTGCCTCCTCACAATAACCTCATTATCACAGCTGTCAATCAACAGGACAAACCAGTCACTAGCATGGGAACCACTGATAAGAGATGCTCACCCTCAAATGCGTTTGCTGCCTGGAACAACACGAGTGATGGCAGCTTTAATAAAGCAACAGGCTCCTCAAAGCCAGAGTGGCAGACTGTGTCCTGCCTCTTTACTGCAAGGGACAGGTCACATGAAGACATTCCCTTTGGCTCTTTGTCACGCTACCTGGGCTATAGCATACAGCCCCTTCAATTCCATACCAAACTATCACTTGTACGGAGATAATTGTTTAACAATCAGATGCATACACTGTCATTTAGATTTATGTCCCACAACAGTGATGTCCTGTGATCAGCTTGAAAAATCTAAGGGTCTTTTTCCTTACAGATTTCCCAGCATATAAATTTTGTATCCACTTGCAATCCCCCTTCATAAGTGGCTATCCACAAACTGAGTATTATTAATCACTCATCTGGTGCAAGACCCCTCTATGTTTTATGCAAGTCCTTGATTTACCGATAAAGGGTGGCTATACTCCTAACCATGCCGAGATAAGGCTGGATTCATCACTCGTATCCAATTCTGATCTCAGTACTCCTCAGCCACTGTTCAAGACAGTGGCGTAACTGAGCATTTGGTCCTGATTTATGACTTGAACAAGTGAAACGTTTTTAACAAATTTCAGAAAAATTCTGTCATCATTTTCAAATCTTCCCCAAGGCAGAGATGTTCAAAAACCTACCACATACCCTGAACATTCAGCGCCTGAATCAGAAACTGTAACAGATGGACTCAGAGGGCTTTTTTAATATTAGCTATTAATAAGTGCAAGTGTTCACAACAACAAATGCAATGTATTTTTAGTCTGTATTGGGATATTAGCCTGGCCTTCATCAGCACTTTTTATCAAACTTCCCACTTTGACACAAAACCACAATACTCTAACCGTGAGGCTAGTGTCTGTCTAAATATGCAGACACAGAATCATAAGCTCTTTCCAGCCTCTTGTTCCTGTTTCAGAGCAAGGTCTGTAGGCATTTGTGCTGGTCTGACTACCTGCAAGGTATGTCTGTCCATCCACCTTGCTTTATTCCTCCTCCAGCACCCAAGAACAGTGTTTTAACTGGGATTGTTCAATGACTGCAGCTTAGTTAACTTGGACTTACTCTAGTGTACTGCAACTCAGAATCAGGCTTCATTTGAAATGAATGGATTAACTCATGATTCAGTTAAGTAGGAAAACTTGCCTCTATACTATAAACATCACAAATGCAAATGTATTTATTAAATTCAAGTCTTTCACCGTTATTTTTCAGAGAGTAAAAACTGGGCAGCAGTAAGGAGGGAAGATGTGGCTGTATGCCAATCCAACCTCAGCAGCACAGATCAGCATGTGCAGGGGGTCCCAGTCACCTTCTGTCTCTGCCATGTCTTAACTTCCCAGCTCAATACCTGTAGCACAGCTACACCAACACCTCCAGAAGCCCAACACGGTGAAACCACCTTGCTGCGCTGTGAACCTTGGCTGTAAGCAAGCAAATATTTTGCATCTGATTCTTGTGGCCATTTCACTAGGTTACACATGCAATCTTAATGGTTCTCAAAAGACCACTGTGGTAAACGTAAACTGTGATAACAGTTTGACAAATGCCATCTGACCTATGCCAATGGACCTATTGTTTGTGTTTAACTGGTAGCAGTCAGGATTTCACATCTGTAGTTTATGGTTTCTTCTGGGATGGCTGCAATAGTTTCTATCTATCAAAAGTTTATTCCAATAGGAGCTCATTTTTAGACGGAGAGCACAAGGAAGGACATGGGGAAATCTGGGGTTATTGCATAGGGAGCCTGCACAGGCATCTGTGCTGCTCACCTGCAATGCTGCTGTTTTGTGAACAAACAGCTGCGCTGATCTCCCCAGACTGCCACAGGAAAAGCTTTGCTCAGTAACCGGTCCTTTGGAGGTGCTGCCTGAAGCTGCAGGGCAAACACAGGAGAACAAGGGAGGATGTTCCAGGGCAAAGATGCCTTGGATACTATCAGTGTAATTTCATAATAGTTGCCTGAAAAGAAAGAGTGGCTGCTGCCATTTCACTGCATAGAAATCTGACATACAAGAGGCTGTGGCTTTTAAAGGTGTTCAGACACTTCCCACCCTCTAATTGCTTCTGTTCCATATTTGTGTGATAAAAGCTCAAAGAAACACAGGCTTTGCTAAACAGCAGGAATACAGCCTAGGTGATCTGCAGCCCTAAAACTACTCCCAAGTGACTTCTCCAAGCTCAGACAAGAAAAACAAGACGAAGTTAGAACTTGGATGCTCATTTCCCCATTCCTGCAATGCCACCCCCAGGGCTCTGATGAAGTACCTTGCTAGGATGGATGCTGCACAGGGCTGAAATTATCCTCACCTAGGAAATATTTTCCTCACACATTTGGCTTTACTCCTTCCGTCCTCCCTGAGCAATGGGCAGCTACAGGGAGAGAGTATTTCACATGATTAATTTTCGGCTATGGCAGAGAGGATGCGTTTCCTTTTGCATCTGTGTTTTTGTTCACTGCTGCTCAGACAAATGACTAAGCCGTGGGCAGCAATCTGGAGCGACAGCAGCACTCTGGCTCCCAAGCACACAGCACAGCGGTTATTTGTGAGGGCGGCTGACTGGACCAATTGTCTTTCCTTCCCAAGTGATATTAGCATTTTATCATTAAATCACAGTTAACATCAAAACTGAAAGTCTCCCCAAGGCCTGAATGAAGTACATCACAGAGCTCCTCAGCTGAAACCAATTTTTCATCTGCTGCTCCTGGGAAAAGTGATGATTTTTTGACATCCAAATATGCTACAGCAAGCTGGCCACCAGATACAGGCAGCCCACAATGAACCAGTGAGCACTGCACTTCTGCCAAAGCCTGGTATAAACTCTACTGACACCAGCGCAAACCTTCTTTTCATTAAAGACATATTTTGTGTTAGCTCATGTTGAGTCCCAACTATGCTTCATGAACATCTCCATTGGTTTGAACCAATTTCCCTGTTAGGTGCTGTTGTTGCTTTGCCTGGGGACAGTGCTGATCATGTGAGTGATGGCTCCTCCAGGCAGGCCAAATGTCTCCCCAAAGGTGGGAGATGGGGTTGGGAACTTCTGGTACCCTCATTCCACCAAGCTTAAAGAGGAACAGAAAGAGTGTCCTACCAGGCCACTTTGCTCCTACTGCTCTCTGAATGCTGCTAGCCCCTCCTTGCTAGGAATCGTTTTTATCTTTCAGGCTCACAGAGCATAAATGCTCTTTCTGCCTTTTGGCATTTCCATGCATTTGTGAATAGCAACAGATACGGAGTAAATGCTTCAGATACATGGCCGAGTGGCAGCTCTGCCAGAAGAGTTTGCATTCATACCTGTCCTGCAGATACAACTGCTCTGCCTGGAAACAACGTGGAAACTGCAAGTCTGGTCTAAGAGCTCATTCAAGTCTCAGTGATAAAGTGCCCTTCACTCCAGAGATAGACATGCCCTCCCACTCTTCCACCCTCTTTGCAGAGCTGGCTCTGAGGACACTCAGACCAGCCTTACATGTCTGTCTTCCACACCTTTTCACTTCTCCCATGTTTGAATTGTTTCCATTTTGCATTTGGGTGACCAAAGCTGAAGAGAAACAAGTTCAAAGGCTTCAAAGGCTCCAAAGGCTCAAATCGAGGTATAATAGAAGGTAGTCCCCCCTGTGGCAATCACGCATCTTACAATTAGACAAAAGGAAAATGAAGGAAATAATTGCAGTGTCCATATAGGGCCCCTGCTGTCAATTATCCCTCATGTGGGGTGTCTGCTCTCTGTTTCCTTTCTGGTGGCTCAGCCCCAGGCAGGCAGAGGCAGCACTGACAGCCCAAGGATGGATTGGTGTCATCAGTCTCTCCTATCCGATGTCCAGCATGACTGAAGATTGGCTTCAGCTGCCTGAATGCAGACATTTAATGCCACACTAAAGCCCTAAGATATTCAAGGCTTTCACACAGATGTGGCACAGCCCCTCCAACAGCCCACACAGCAGCACCACACAACTATTGGCACAGACACCCAGAAGACACAGACTACAGGTAAGAAGACACGCAGCCTCCACGGGTGCTGCAGCACTGGGTCCTCTTGGCGCATCGCTCCTCAGCTCTGTGTCAAGATGTGAACACCAGTTCACTACCCAGCTGCAGTTTGCTGGGCTTCTTAGGGTGCCTCTGGAGCTGGAGCTAAAGGTACCCCAGTCAGAGCCATCACCCTTTTTAACAATGTGAGCACGCTCTGAGCTGTGTGATCCATCTTCAGTCCCTTCTGGAAAGTGCAATTTAAGTGGAACAACTCGATTTCTCCACCTGAAACCCAGAGGACTCTCCTTTGAAGCTGCAGACACTGCTGTCACCTGGGAACTCCCTCCATGGCTACGCAGGCTCCTCTTAAGACAGTTATTGGATTACAACTTCAGGCTCAGTGCTTTATGCTTTAGGCTTTGTCAGACCTGTTTAATCAGCTGGTAATGTGACACTTCCTTCTATAAAGACCTGAGATCTACTTTCCTGGCAGCATGCCTTTTCCCCCAGGAGGTGAACCTGGATCCCTGATTTCTGATGTGCTGCTGGCAGCAGGTAGATCAAGCAATAAAAAAAAAAAGAAGAAAAAAAAAAGATCAGGACAGTTGTTAATTCCACACAAACTTGACAGGACATCCTGCTTGAAAAGGATATCTCAGTGAGCTCCTGCAGGCTGACCCATTTAAACCCCAGACAGCAGGAGAGGCTAAGTTCAAAACTCTTGACTTCCTCTAAATTCTCACAGGGTTTAAATGCTTGAGGTGATTAAGGAATGAGCAGTGAATCTCTAAGAAATCAGAGGTGGCACAACAAACCTCGGATACAAATTTGAGCAAAAATGCACCACAAAAGAGACATTATCTACTAGTCCAGGAAGCTTACTGAATAACATACCTTGCAAGATTTCTTGAGACAGGAGTGGTGGTCAGAACTGGGGCATCCTAACTGCACTGAAAAATTGCTCCCTGATTCTTACCTCTTTTACATGCAGCTTTCTCGCCTCCCTCATTTACTTCTCATCTTCCAGCATCTTTCCATTCTTTTGCCAAGCCACATTTAGCAAGCAACGTACAAAAAGGTCACAGGAAAAAAGCCAGCCAAGGTGGTCCCTCCATAGCCTTGAAAAGTGTTACAAAACATCCCAGGTGAAGTATTTACCACGGCTAAGAACTTAGATACCACCATCTCACCTGGATGCACTGATACCTTGCTTGGTGAAGAAGCTGGAAGCACCTCCTGCCCCTCATTTATACAGCAGATCCCAAGATGAGAATGTTTGGACAGTCTTTTATGCAGAATGTGACCAGGCAAAGCCATTCTTGTTATTTCCAGCATGCAAACTCAGTTGCCACTGATTGCTAGGAAAAAGCAGCTTTAGTTGGGCATGAATGAAAGGCAATGACTAAAACATTGTATGAAATTGATTTAATAAGGTTCAATGATTGAAGCAGGAAAGACTTCCCTTAACAATTTGTTACAGGCCAGATGCAGCCACTGTGACCAGCTCTGCCATCGGCCTAATTGAAATTTGTCCCGTTGAGTGGGGGCAACAGTCTGCTCTCAATTAACTCTGAAGAAAAGTTGAAATCTTTTTAATCATTCTGCATTACCAGCCCTTCCTTCATCTCATTTTTTAAAAGGTCTGGATATTATGCAGCTATTAAGAATATTCAGAGGTACTTTAATTCACAATCAGAATTTGGGACCGTGTGTTAAACTGCATGTTTGAAAGCTAGGATTAGAGATCAGGAGACAATTCGTATTTTGTTCAGAGGGAAGCAGGTAGGAATCTCCTACAAATACCCACTGCAAGGTATGCATCTAGTTCCAGCTCATCCTCTCACAGACTTCTGGCTGCAGATTGAGTTTGCTGTTACCAGGTGTTCCCTAGATTTTGGTAACAGATACAAAAAAATCCAAGTCTGCCATTCTTGCTTATACTGACCAGCACTTCCTTTGGATTACTCCTTATGGTTTAACTGAACTTGTTTGTAGGGAAAAATAACACCTCATGGTAGCTAAATGAGACCCTTGAGACTGGATACAGTAAATATTTGGGGGCACCCAGACCTTGGATTAGGTCTGTTTCATACGATCTAAAGTCCGTATTCCTGGGTCTCGACACGTGCTGCTGACCCCTTGCTTGGCTGGTCTTGCTCTGAAAGCAGCAGTGTGTGTGTTGTTACCCAGATGTGGTTCCCAACGGCTCGTGCAGCCAAGAGACAGTGCTCGGGCTCCAGGGAGGAACAGCAGCTGAAGCTGCAGAAGGCTTCACGAGAATCTTCTTCTTATGAAAATACCCCTATTAATAAAACAGTAGGGAATGCAGAAAAGCAGATTTATGTCAGAGTAAAATGTTTCTTTGGGAGCTCCCTGAGGAGTCAGTAACAGCTTGTTATGGAGCTAACATGTCTTTTACTGCCGCAGCCACGTGAATAAGAAATATTTCAGTGTTAGCAGCAGTTAAGAGAGGCACAAAGCAGGAAAGCTGGGCAAGCAGAACAAGTGGCTTTGAGTAGCAAAACCCACAGCTACTGGAAAACCTCCTGAAAGGTTTTGAGTTTGAAACAATCCATGACCTAATTAGGTGGCACTGTTACTGGAGAATAGAGGAAGGAACAGAAAGAAAGGAGGGGGAAGATAAAGGGAGGAGAGACAGAGAGGCCTAAATACTTAGCAGACCAGTCCAAGCTCAAGCTGACCAGGGCTAATGCTTTATTTAACACGCATGAGCATGCTCCATGAGGCACGAGGGAGGCGCAGATGAAAGCGGACTTTCTCCGTGCCTGCCGACAGTCTCCTTGTGGAGCATGTTTTACACACTGAGATGAATGAGGGAAACAGACAGGAAAAATCACATTTTGTGGGGATCTGGAATGAGCGAGTAATATCCACACTGGTTTCTGTTACTAAAATATCACATTTTTCTGTAAGGGGAAAAAATGGGTTAGGAATCCCTAAGCAGCCTTGTAGGAAACAAGTATTACACTGAACTGGGCCAAGACAAGATAAGGATGTGATCTATTCTGCATCTTTCCCAGAATGATTCCCCATCCGTCATGGCAGAAGCGCAGTTCGGAGGCAACTGTCACTTCTGCCCCAGGAAGAAGCTCAGAAGATGGTCATGTGCACAGGTTACTTGTGTGACACATAGCAGTTCTCTGCGGGAACAGGCCCAGCAACTCAAAAACAAGCAATACTGTACTCTTGAGGTCATCGCAAGACGCTGCAAGGGAGTAATTGGCAATATTCACAGGGCTACTGCCATGGAGTGCATAGACACAGTGTCTCTCTGAGGCTGGAGGCCCTGAAAGCCCAAACCATCTAATCCATAACACACTACACACAAGGAGTTCCCTATATGCCACCTGAACCACCCTCTGCCCAAGGGAGCAAAGGGACACACCTCTTACTTGCCATGGCTGTTATATTCTTTCTTAAACAATGACAGGCCAGACTCTTAACTAGGATGTACCATCCCAGCACTGACTTCAGTGAGTTCTTGTCCTGGTTTGAGCGATACAGGACTAATTTATCTTCTAATGCTTTGGAAAACTGCACTTTTAGAACACTAGTGTCTGAATTTGTGAAAATATTTACTTTATAGCCAGCTATGGTGTGTGGGTTTCAATGTTTTAGTGTTTTCAAGCTCGCCAGGTGCAGAGATGAGGAGTGAGACCTGAGCACTTGACCCAAGCCGGCCAACAGGATTATTTCATACCATGAACATCACGTTCAACATAAATTAGAACGTTTGCTGCAAAGTTCTTTCTCTCCCTTGATGGCAGCAATCCTGAGAACTTCTTACCCCAGTACTGGACCCCTGAGGCCTTCTCTTCCTCCCAAAGCCGTAGTGCTCGCAGTGTCCAACATTTGCTGTCCCCTGCTGGGAGTGCACAGCTTCCTATTGATATTATTGGCTGAGTATAATCTTTCTATATTTTATATTGCTATTGGGACCGATATTAGTTCTTTGGTATTATTGTTAATTATTTAGTCTTATCCTATTAAATCTGTTTATATGTCAGCCCTCGCGTTTCCTTGTTTTTCCCCGATTCCCCTTCCTGAGTGGGGAGGGGTCATCGGGTGATAGAATAACTGTTTAAATGACAATAAATTGTTGTGGGTTTCTCAAACCATAACAGCTCTGCTGATTTAAATAGCAAGATTCAGGTCTGATAGCTCCCAAATGATACTGGAAGTGGAGAAGAGCAGGGCCAGCCAAATCCTTGTCACTTTTCAGCCAGAGAGGTTGCAGGCTGAGCCACAGCTGGCTTCCCATGGACACCCTGCTGTGAGCAGTTCTGGACAGCAGGAGAGCTGATGAGGTGCAGCAGTCTCATCTGGCCGCCATTCAAGTACGACAGCCCCTACTTGAACTACGCATTCATTCAAACAAGGAACCAAAGCTACAAGGATCTGTCCCGATCATCAGCTGTTACCACAGATGTGTGAACCCTTTGAACTAAGTTTCTTTAAACTCACAGTCCTCCCCACAAAAAGCATTTGTATGATTGCCCGATCAAAGAGCATCGATAAATCGAGTCCTGACTTCTCTTCCTCCCACTGCAGCATTCGCTATTCCCAAAGGAGCAGATCTGAATTCTTCACTCACTGTACTCTGTGACTAATCTCCTTCATCACCACAAAAGGAGCTGCTGAGGAGTGCTGCCGTATCAGGATGGGTGGCACAGACCGGTCCCTGCCCCTCATGGAATGACAAGCAGATACACTCATCTCTCAGGCAGCTCCATGAGTCATTGCCCCGAACGGCTCACTGCATTGCTGCAAGCTGGCTGCCTGAGGATATAGTTTTAGGCAACTAAGCTGTGAAAAAACTGCAGATGAGGGAGCCACGCCACTGCCCTGGCCTTTCCTTAGAGGACCACAGCTAGCCCCTGCAGGGAACGCAGCCAGCCCAGCCCTCTGTGAGTCTGTGAGTCCCTCGGCTCTACGCTAACACGTCCTTCATACGAATATGCTTCTTCACAGGATGGTCCACCACCTGTGCATGTCTCTGCCCTGAAATGCTCGAACCAGGAGTGCAGACATACCTGCAGTGATTGCTATTTGCATCAAAGGCATGGGAAGAGGTTGCTATGAGCACCAAACCAGCTAGTCATGCCCACCCACCCCATGTCCAACCCACACAGGCATGACACATGCCAGGGAGAGAAGGCTGTGTGGGGGCCTGCTTTAACAGCGGCAGCTACGGTGCACAGGGAGACTAGCTCTTTCTCTCAGGTCATGCTGAAAGGCTGTGACAGAGGCTAGAGATTAATTCAGACACCCCTGTCCTAAACCAGTCGTACAACCACAACTGTGCCCTCTCCTCTGGTTTGGGATACCTCTGCAGGGTATTTCCACAATCACTTTTTACTCCATTAAAAGCAAACATAAACACTTCAGAAAGCGGAAAAGCTCGGAGGGAACAACAGCTCACTGCATATTCTAGTTCTGTGTAAGAAAACAGACATCTTAGAAAATATAGTCCAGCCCAGCTGAAGTTCTCACCTTCAAAACAACACCGCTTTATCACAATATCTGTCTTTGGTGCATAAGGAGTGGTAAGGGTTTGCTGCCCGCCACACCATCAAGCTACCCTGTTGCATCAGCAGTGCAAGAAGAGACCTGCAGAGCCCACAAAAGGCACGCAGGACTCCAGGGGAGGCTGTCCCGGTTCCCCTCTCGAGCAGACAGCTTTGCTGTAGGTAGCACTGCACACACAATGCAACTAGCTCGCTCCTGAAAAGAAAATGCCGACAAAGGGGGAAGGGTCAGACTCTGCTTTCCCAATCTGTAAGGTTTTCTAAGACTCATCTCCTTCAATCTCAGGCCATTCCGTTAATGGCTAGTTAGAGCAGTTTCACAGTAACTGAAAGCAGACTTCTGTATATTTCAACTGTGGCTTTTAGCCTGATTTACATCCCTGATCTACAGCACGCTTAACAAAAGGTGCCTTCTGGGGGAAGAAAATTTATCATTCCTAATTTAAAGTTATACTTACTGAGAACGGCTGTGGAAGTCTCTCTCGGGAACTGCAGGGTCTCTAAGCCTGTCTCGGTAGCAGCAAAGTTTTCTCTCTTGCCTTCGCACAAGTGGGATGTGAAGCCAGACCTGGGACACTCTGTGTCTGTGCTGATGAGGGCTCTCAGCTGTGTATCGTTGCCAAGACACCCGGGGCAGACTCCAAAGCCTCCAGATCTCGCTCTGGCTAAGGCATTCCTAATCAAATGCTCCTTTCAACAGGAGCTTCCAGCACAGCCACGGGCATCACACAGAGCTGCGAATGGCATCATTTTCTTTGATTCAGGTAAAGCTAAACTTCCATGAAGTGCTTTTGCCATTTGGAAATATTGATTATTAAAAAACATTTTCTATCCGGAATTGTAACAAGCTCTCTATGTTAGTCTTACTTTTGAAACAAATAAATTTTCTGTCTCACCACTCTGCCTTGAGCTGCTCAGAGATGACAGAAACGGTGACAGGACTGAAGTGTGCATTCAGGATTGATGCTGAAGTCTGCAGTGGAATCAGTTATTTCTGAACAACTATAAAATTTTGGCATAGCAGATTCTTATGACCTGCAGTTGCAAGATTCTTGACCTCTGGAAACACAGGGAATTCATAAAATCAGCTGCTGCAGTAACACATAAACTTTTGCATTATGGCAACAGATCCTAGACAGTCAGGTCTCACGATGCCAGGTGCTGGTACAAATTCACAAGGTCGATCCCAAAGATCTTGCAGTGCAGAATACAAGATATATGAAGCTGCACAGCGCAAGAAATAGCCAGATGAAAAGAAAACAAAAGTCTGAAGTGCAGCAGAAGCCAAACTGCCTATCTGAAAAAATACCACCTGTCTGCTACCTCTCAAACCAGAACAACAGGCATCATTTTGGGCTCCTACCCTTTTGAGTTTGTTGTCCCTTTCATAATGTGTTAATTGTGTTAATGGTTATTCCATATCTTAGTGGTGTTAAGGTGGAAAAGGTTCACAGAGCTCATGGAAGCCTGTGCAAAACCAGAAGAGATGATCAGGCATTTAAGAATCCCATTTTCCAATTCTCCTATGTTACAGCCGATCCTGAATGCACTTCAGCTTCCTCATTCAGCGTTAATCTTTGTTTCTACGGGTAAGTTGATTACAGTAAAAACGCTTACATTATGGAATTCAGATCAAAGCATTTCAAAATTATCAGTAGGACTGATTTGACAGATTATTTTTAAGGTTTGGGTTTTTTTTCTATGGATCAAAACCAGTTCTGACAATGACTTCTTGATTTAGGATAGGCAACATTTTTCAATATCTTTCAATCTTTAATGGTACAGAAAAAATATTTCCTGCCCTTTCCTATTAGTTAATCATGGACTAGATGAACTTCTAACATTCAGATTTCTGCAACAATGGAAATTTATGGACCCTTAATTTTCATGATTAGGGTTGCTCAAAGTGGGAAGGTTCAAACATTTAAAAATAAGCAATGTTTATGCTTTTCAAGGACTCTTTTCAGCTTCCCATAGAAGCTGAGAAGGAGCATAGACAGAACAACAGAATGCCCAATGAAATATTCCATACCATAGACATCACACTCAGTGTATAACTGGGGGTTGGCCGGTGGGGAGACTCCCCAGTCACTGCTCAGGACAGTGCCAATTCACGGGGCACTGAGAGTGAACTTGTGTCATTGTTATTATTATTGTTATTTTCCTTTTCTGTTATTGTTTCTATTAAACTGTCTTTATCTCAGCCCACAGGTGTTTTTTTTTTTTTTCCTTTCCCTTTCCCCTCCTTTCCTCCCTTTTCTCCCTGCCCTTCTGGGGGAAGGAGAACTGTGCCAGTGGCTGCATGGTCCTAGCTGCCAGCTGGGGTTAAACCATGACACCTGTATAGCTTCTTAATTCAGTGGCTCTCCATTTGGAGCTTGTCTGGAGGTATCCCAACATAAAGAAATTTGACTCCTTATTTGAAAGCCCCCCTGCAGGACTGCCATTTCAGGAGGATGGGTCTGCTCAGTTGCGCACCAAGGTTGACATCTGAGTGTCCCCACAGCCCAGCCCAAGAGCAGCGATGGAGACCGCTGCAGCTCAGGGTCCTTCTCTCAAGATGTAGGGACCGCAGGGCAGGTCATGAAGCCAGTTGTCCTACAGAGTTAGGATGTGCCTGGGGAGCACAGTGTGAACCAAGAGGGAAGGGCTCCACACTCCACAGCAAAGACTGGCAAAGATTACAATTAAATAAACCGAGCATGATTAAAAATGTATCGCTCCCAGTCACAATTTCCATGAATCTTTCAGAAGGTCTAAATCTGAGAAGGTAAATTAACTCCTTATCTGTTCACACTTTAAGCTTTTTAAAAAGCAGGCCTGAAGTCTGGAATACATTCAGCAGGCAGCAATTTTTTAGCCTTACATGGGAAAATTTGCCTAATAAAACACTACGATTTTATCAGACTGTTTCCTTCTGTTTCCTCTCTGGTGGGTAATGGGAGTTACACCCACTACTTAGCTTTGACATGTGTAACCCAGAAAAGCCTCAGTTTGCTGTAAAAATGCCAAGTGATACATTTCTTTGTTAGATGTCTTGGGGCTCTTGTCGCATTCTTCTAAACACGTCAGGAAAAACTAAGTGCATTGTTAACAGCTAGTACAAAAGCACCACGCATTAGCCATTCTTCTGAATGGAAAAGAACAATTTCTGATGAAATATAGTTCCTGTTATATTTCTAGATTGCTTTACTGGATAGCTGCCCTGTCTTTACCAGCCTCAGGCTGGAAGTAGGAACTATGAAAGAGGAATTCAGATACTCATGAAAAGAATTAAAAGAAAATGTGAAAATTCTCGCTATTTTTTTAAAGTGGGCTCAATCAGTTTGTTAAATATTTATGCAATTAAACAAATCTCTTAAAAATCCAGTGAAAATGAAATTGACACTCTCCACTCTGAAAGATATCAAAATGAGATGCTTTGAAATTTAGGCCATAATTTCCTTTCTCCTGAGCCAAAATGTTGTCAAAATCAGGCATTTCAACTGTGATGGAAAACAGCTTTACCGTTGGACTTGACACTCTGTCCAGTGTCTCAGCTAGAAATGCCATCATAAGAAAGAGAAGTTTTAAGATGCCCAGAGAAAAATCACACCAAGCTGGACCGCAGAGGTGAGGGACTGGTGGCAGCCGTGTCTGAAGGCCCCGGCTTCCTCCTGCAGCCGTGTGACAGGTCAGTCCCTGCTTCTGGCACAGCGGTGTGGCCGTGGGACCACATCTCCTCCTGCTACCTGGGGCAGCTGCGCATGATGTGTGCTGCTCTGGAAAGCCAACGCTGCCCCGTACCGCTACGGGATGCATCTGCGATCAGCTACTCCCGCCTAGCAAGGGCTGCTCGCCGTAATGCTGCTTTTGTAGCCCAGCATTGTATAGCAGAAAGGCTTCAATCTGCTCCTCAATGCCTGTCAGAACACACTATAGCTGCACTATGGCTGAATTTTCTCCCGGTGCTGCAGCAAAACTACAGCGATTTATAAGCTATCTTATTTCTAGATTGCACTTCTTCCTAGTAGGAGATACAAAGACACGTATAAATGGCAATTAAATAAACCACAATAGATAGTGTTAACTACTGGTAACTGAGAAGACACCTTGATCCCTTTCTGCATCTAAGGTATTCAACACATGACACTGAGGTCTCAGCTCACAAAGACTTTTCAATTTCGGATTAAACATGTTGCATTGGAAATAGCTCTGGTCACCCACAGCAGCAGATTATAGCTGGCAAGAAAAGGAAGAATGAATGGCAGAGGGAAGACAGGAATGGATAAGCATTTGCACTGGGAGAAGGGGTGCAAAGGAATAAACCTATTTTTTAATGAGTTTTACCACCTTGCTGTGTTTCTAGGAACTGCCTGACCACGAAGGAAGAGAGAAATTACATGGACTGGCTGTTCTCGCAAAGCCTGATTCCACTTGCTAGAGCTACAGTTCTTGAAACATGATCAAAATCTGGAAAAAAATCCCATCCTGAGAGAGACTTAACTGAAAACTGCACCAGTAAGAATGAGATTGAGTTGAGCCCCAGCATAACTGGAGGAGGCAGACCCGGGGAAGGATACGTGGTCTTCCCAACAGCACATGTTGGAGGTGGCAGGTTTTCATGGGAATATCTGCTTCCAGCTTGCATGATTGCTTCTGAAAACATGGCTTCCTCCTTTCAGGATTTTCTTGCAGAAACTTTTGCTAGTTACTCTCCAGGTGATTCACATTTAGCCTTAGAGACTATTTTAGCTGCTTTTCTTTCAGCATGTGTTCTTGGAGACTCCCTGCTATTTATGTGGTCTCCATTTCCCTCCTCTTGGCTTCTCTAGGGAGAAGCTCCATGAGGCCAGCTCAGAGCTTGCACATCGTTTCTCCTTTTGTGTCCTCCACCAAGCTAAGCCCGTCAGAGCACTTCTGAGGTCAATGACAGCAGTCTTTATCACAATGAAGATAAATAATGGAAAGAAAACAAGCCAAGGAAAATCAAACACACTCCAGTTCCTCAGAGTGTTTGCAAGGCCGTCCTGAGGCTGGGCTGGGCAAAGGTCTGACAGTCTGGACACACAAAGAATAGAGATGCAAAGCTGAAGGTGTAAACATGCAGCAAATACACAGAGGCAGCTGGGTACAACTGAGGACTAAAAAGCATGAGAAAATTGCTGCAATTTGTCTGGGTAAATCTGACACCAAGACATGACATTACCTCTTTGTTAGGGTCACACAGCTTTAAAAAAATGGGATATAACTCATCTGTGTGTCCATGGCCAACATTGTGGTAGGTGTATGTATGCCATTTGAGCTGGATTCTGGTGTCTTAAAGATTAGTTTTATAACTTTGACACAGATATTGTGGGACATAGTTAACAAAACCCCAAAATACACACACCTAAATAACGTTACCAGAGCCCAAGAGGCAGCTCCACAAGTGAAAAAGTGCGTTGTATCAGCATACATTGATTTCTTTCACATATGGGAACAATGTTGATGTATTAAATCATTTTTACACTGGTAAACTCACATGAATTAAGGCCTGTCTTGCTTTAACTATATCCATACAAAAGTGTATTTTTATGAAACGTAAGAGTTTAATGTTGTTGAGGTTTCTGCATGTCTTCCAAATGTGCTTAAAATTTTTGAATGAGTCTAAATTTTTTGATGGGTGGAAGTGGGACTCGCATGCACACACACTCAAGACACATCACAATCATTGAGAAACCTAACTAAAGCATAATTAAACTAGCTGGAGGTGAAAACACACTCAAGGTATGAATCTTAAGTAAGCTTTGACTGTGGTTTTAATTTTCATCTTTGCGGTCTTCCTTGGCTTACAAGTAAACCCCTCTACTGTAGAGATTCAACATGCTGTAATACATAACCTTGCCTTTTAAGAGCATCTTGTATATTGATCCCAAAAGTATGGCTCAAGATTGTTAGTTTATAATCTGCTGGGTTAGTAAGAGCTCATAGGGAGCCAACATATGGATGTACTTCTGAGCACATTAACAGATGTAGTATAGCAGTTAAGTCCATTACACTGAGCAATGGAGTTGGTTGTACTCTTCTTGTTGCCAGTATGGCAATAATTAGGGCTGCTGTGTGGTTCGGTAGACGAAAAGAACTGGCAGACCAAATTAATCCCCAGGGTAATTCAAGGAAGACAGAGGAGTTACACCAGGATTCATGGCCCACTGTGTTACTCTCCTTTTGAAACCCTTGCTTGAAAATATTAGCTATTTGCAGGCTGAAGTCTGGGCTACTAAATGGTAATTAGACAGCTACATGGGAAATAATTACCTGATTACGAGATGATTAATTAGTATGCTGTCAAGATATGATTATCCTGGTATCTAGGGAATACACTGTATTTCTTCTTTGCTCCTTACAAGATGATGACGGCAGCATAAAGCACTTCTGCCCTAAATCCCTACAGAAACTAACAGCAAAAGACCACAGACAGTAGCACTAAGTACCCAGGGATTTAATGAAGCTAGAAATATGCAGGGCAGACTGACACAGCCCAGTCTTGTCACAGCAGGTCAAAAATAGACAAGGAAACAGCTTCACAAAGAGCAAGAACCAAGTAAGATCCTACCTGCACCATCCCTCAAATACACTGCGTGCGCCACTCCGGACCACAAGCATGCAACCTTACAGTGGGAGAGAAGCAATTGCTGACCACCTGTGTATTGCAGTGTAGGCACCACACTTCACGTCCATCAGCTCCAAGTCAAGCCTTGCAAATTTTTATAGATCCCTGCAGGGACTGGAGGGTAATTGCACATATACCTCTGGCCCCTGAGACATCAGGGAAAGACAGGAAGGCTGATATGACAGGGAGAGGCAAGATTCCCAACACTAGCTCCTTTTAGCAGAATACAGCCTGACCTAATTAGTTAGAACGTGCCTGGTTGTACAAGGGTGCACCAAATTTATAATGTTGCCCTTGTCTGCTTTTATAAAGTAGAAGTAGATTTGACACCTACTAACCTTGCTAGGCTAGTACCTTCATAAACTAGTGCAGGTAAGCAAGGAAGGCATATGCCTTCCACACCATCACAAGCAGAGCTTTGATCTTTTCGTGGGCTGAGGCAAGGCAGCCCTGCTTTGCACTCTGCCTTTTATTTGGGTGGGCTCTGCAGACAAAATAACAAGGAAAAGCATTCTGGAAAATTATTAGCCTATGAAACTTAGTGCCCAATTCTACCTACATGCACAAAAGTACTGCTGAATGTTACATATACTCAGATATAAAAGCTGGGCCAGCAGACAGGGCACTAGCTGAGACACAGACCCAGGTTTGCACTCGGTGATGGACATCTCCTGTGACCTCAGTGGTATGTAGTCTCCTAGCTCCTCTGGAAACCAGTCTGACTCTGCCACCTACCTGGGCCTCATCACTGAACAGCTCAATTTATCTTTTTCAAACTTGGGATGAATAACGATTTCCTAGCTCCCACAGAAGCTGTAAGATGAATTCATTAGAGCCTATGAAGCACTTTGATAGTATAATAATGGAATAAGTACTGTAGATAGTTTTTATGCTAATTCCTTCATCTACATATCTGTGGCTGTCACCTCCAGGAGTTTAACAGATATATGGTATGCAGAATAAACCTCTCAGAAGTAACAAGCCTCTGTACCAAGTTTGCAGATCATTTCCACATCGCGCCATCTGTGTAGGGCCACCCTACACTTTTCCTCCAGGATAACTGAGCGCAGCCTACTGTAAGATGATGGTGAGTGATAACCTCAGTGCACAGAGCCTGTGAACTATGCTGCTTTGCACATCTTTTGCACCAGCCAGGGTGGCAACCCCTTTACAAATTCCCTGATGACAAAGGCCATGCTCACCCAGCTCTCTGGGACAGAGATGTGCAGGCACTCTCTCACTGGCTGGTCCATTGCTCCAACTAGTGTCTTTCTCCTCCTGGATGGAAATGCCATTAGTACTTCTTACAGTCAAACCCTTCTGCTGGGCCAGATCCTGTCAAATCCTTAATTCCAGACAAACCAAAGTGCCCAACCGCTTTGGAAGCAACAGGAATCAAGTCTCTGTGCATACTGGTGACACAAGGCCTCCCAGCCATCACTTCCCTGGGAACGCTCAGCATTACAGCCTAGGTGCCGAGCACACTGCGTTGAACTTTGCCTCTGTGTTACCCCTCAGCTAGACAGCTCCCAATTAACAACTTTGTGTGAGCCCAACTGGCTCTAGACAATATTTTCAAATGTGACCACTGTGAAAAGAAAAAAAAAAATAGGTCAAGAGGATTATGCAGGGTGACTAATGATTGCTGCATGCTGGGCTGAGATGTGAGGTCTGGCTGTGTTTTCAAAGGTGCATAATAATATGTCCTTGTCTGACCTGTGATGCTGTTGACACTTTTTCTGAGTTGATGCCTTCTCACAAATCCCCATTAGGCTGGAAGCTTGAACGCCCACCATGAATGATGCCAGCAGAGTAGAAGGGCTACCAAACTTCGCAGAACTACCATTTAAGTTTCACTTCATTTCTTAAAAGCCAGGCAGCGGAGGCAATTATTTAACTGTCAAGCCCTTTTGGAGTTGTTGGCTGAGGGATGCGGCTGCTGTTCTCAGGCTGTGGGGCACAACATGTTAATACATAGACAGTTCCCTGGAGCTGGTCAACAGATAAGAGGAGGGGGCTATTTTGCTCAGCACAGCTGGCACATACAGTCATGCTGTGCCAGCCAGCTTGCCACCCAAATAGCTAGAACTAATAGTTTTATCCTTATTTTACTGATAGGGAGGACAACACGGTATGATGGAGGGCATGGTTCAGCTGCCCTGCCCAAAAATCACAGGAGGTTTGTAGCAACAGGAAAATGAATCCAGCTCTTTTCTCTCCTGGTCCTGTGTTAAGCATTACAGAGTCCCTCCAAGTACACATTTCATCCACAGGGAAGTTAGAATTCATTTTTCTTACCTAACAAATGTTCACTAGCCAAGTATTTGTATCAATCTCTCCATCCTGGTCACAGAAATATGTCCCTTTCTACCTACAGAAATTGGAAGAGAATCACAGAATGGTAGGGCGTGGAAGGGACCTTTGGAGATCATCTAGTCCAAATCCCCTGCCAAAGCAGGTTCACCTAGAGCAGGTTGGACAGGAATGCATCCTGGCAGAATGGCAACTCAGCTATAGCTGAGCCAAACCTATAGATCCCCACAGGAACTCTGGAGCAACAAGTGATGCAGCAGCCTCAGAGTCACAGAAAACAGTCTTTTGTGTCTATTACAGTCTCTCCATGGATAAGAGTATAAATATAACCATAGGGAACTTTCCTTGACAAATGTAGACATACCAGGAAAAACATAACCTCTGGTTCAGCTTAACTGCGAGGAAGATCTGAAATACATTTTGTTTCAGACAGCAGAGGCCAGCCTTGCATATGGGCTGTTGGCAGCCTGGCAAAAGCCGGGTGTGATGACACTAGGCTGGATGATGGTAGGCCCTAGACGTGGAGCTGGGAACAGCAGGTGCAGATCTGTTGTAGGAGGCAAGATACCTTCTTCAATTCACACAACATTTTTTCAGAATGCTGCAAGGAAAACTCCCAGCTTTAGGAGAAACATACAGCTGTCCAATAAAGCTCATGAATGTGGGCAGAGTTGTGACAATATTAGCACTATTCTGAGGTGCCATCACGTTGATTTTCTACCGCTTTTGGGCAATGTTCACATTCATACAAGTAATGGGGGAGCGCAGCACATATGTACAACCCATAGTTGCCTTTAAAATATCATTTTTAATTCCCAGGCAATTCTACACTGGCAAAAGAACAGAAATTCCTTGCTATAGCAAGAGCAGTCCTCTGTAACTGAAAAGGTACAGCCCAGGCAAGGTCTTTCAATGGAGTCCCACTAAGGCATTGAGAACTCCAGGCTCATAGAGTGCCTGGGCTCCCTACTTCACTCCCCAAGGTACCCCACAGAATTTAACAGAGGATCAATTTCTGCCCCATTGTTAGGTCTCTGCAGTCACAGGCTGAGAAGATTAATTTTGCACAAGCTCCTTGATTTAGATCAACCCAAAAGTGACAAGAATACTTTTCTTGCTTTTTAAAGAAAAGCCTGCTGGAGCCAACAGACTGATTGTTCCATAAATCAATTTCTTTCCCAAATGTAAAATGTCCGATTGCTCATGCCCTGCTTTCATCCTAATTAAATAGTGATGTGAAGTAATCAGCAGTATTGTCAATGGCTCTGGTGCTGCACAGACACTTCTGAATATACAATATTAGAAGGAAACGAAGCCACTGAAGAAGATTCCCCCCCGCCCCCCTCCCCCCCAGCAGCTGCACCAAGGCTAGCTGTGCAGGCTGGAAACATCCGTGCAAAACCAAGACACCCCATGACTGAAGGGTGAGCCCAGCTAGGGCCCTGCAGTGCCCTGTGTCCTGCAAAGAGCAGGTCATGGATGGGCCCCTCCCTGTGCTAAATGTGATGTGGCTTTCTCTACCATTTCAGCAGGGAGTAAACTACCTCCAGTTACCTTTCAATTCTATTTCCATAATCTGGTCAAATTAAAATACTGAACTGCTCTTAAACACTGATCCCTGCCCTTGACACTCGCATCCCTTCTTGTTCAATATGGAAGTGTTTAGATGCCATGAGAAAAGAGGTGCTGTGAGACAGTGAGGAGTTGTCAGCTTATGGGAATCTTTGGGACCCCACGTCATCCAAGAACCAGTTACAGATGGTGAATTACCTCTGGAAACAGAAATGCGTGTGGTCCATGTGGTTCTTGTTACCCACTGGCTCTTGTGGAAGCCGCAGGAGTGCGAAGGCAGCCCCAGCCTACTCGAAAGCGGGTGCTGGGGAAAGGATGTTGTGCCTCCCCAAGTGGACCTGCACAAGCCAGTCCCAGGGAGCCACGCTAACAGAGATGAGCCAAAAGCAGATAGGGGAGGATGTCCTAACACAGTTTGAACTCCTGGGAGCTGATTCAGAAGAGTCCTTCCCCTCTTGAGTATCAGTTCCCTCATAAGAAAGAAGACATTGCACATAAAGGCGAGTCTATACAGAATGCAAGTATCTAAGTCAAACGAAATATGAACATTTTGTACAGTAAATGTTGATATACTCCTAATAGTGGTGGTTTCTTCACTTTCCCATCTCTTCCTTCTAAAATAAAGTGGTCCTGTCCTCCCAGGGGAGAGGCAAAGGAAGACCCCACATGACAGGCACTATATAAATACAATCAAGAGATTGTTCCTTCCTGTAAAGGTTTTTGATCTAATGAGACTACATACAAGCTAGAGGAAAAGCATGTCACTCAGCAGCACAGCAAGTAATGCCCTGGCTCTAAGTCCGGAAACATCTGATAATTTTGTTCACGGGGGAAAAAATAGTAATCTTCAATAACTGCAGAGAAAGTACTCCCGGACTTTCCCTGTCCCTAGGATTTTGCTTCATGAAGCACATGGGTCAGTGTTATTCAATACATTTCACTGCTGAAACTTTTCTTTGTAGACCAGCAGGATATCAGTCACTCTTGGCAGGGCATCTTCTGCTGTATCTGAGTACAAACTCTTTCCCCTTTGAGTCGAGTACCACGACATGACACAGGATGTCTCTTGACAGCAAAGTTTTGTCATGGTGCAGTAATCTGAGGAGTCTCACTCAAAGATTCTTTATAGGCAAGGAATCATACTAGGCAACAGGTGGAAACTCTGATTTTACAGCACAAAACTCCCTTTTACAATTCTCCTGTAATATCTCACCATTGGCTTGGCAATGAGAAAAACAGCAAGATTTTAAATGAAGTTTCAAAATAAGGCAGAAACAGAAAACTGTCTCTTAACTGACAGTTTCCCAGATGAGAAATCTGTGGCAGCTCCTGCAGCTAGATAAACCCTGCAAAGAGTGATTCATAAAGGGATGGTTGTTGTCCTTGTGCTGTAGAGTTCAGAGGTAAACAAATATTTATGAAAGGCAATATTTATCTATTAGTTTCACAAAATACCGTGAAATTACTCATTTCCACAAAAATCAGATCTCAGAGATGCAGTGAAATACTGACTTCATTTATTATTTAGGTCTCCCTCCTCACTTTTCCGCAGGGTTAATAGCAACTTACGAATATTTCCTTGGAAACATCTGTGCAAGCTCATTTAAAAAAGCCAAGAATTTAACAAAGGCAAGACTGTTGGTTTAAACTAAGATTTTCACAAACTCTTAAAGCCCAAATCCCGTGCTGACGTAGGGTACATTGGTTACCAGTTTAGAGCCCACAAGTTTTTGTGGTACATATGCATGTAGCAAATGTGCTGCTGGAAACGGAGGGAGAATACCAACGAGGTTCTCAGCACCTGTTCTTCAATAGACACACCCTGTGCTCCCAGAGATAAACAAAGAAAAGTAAAGCCACAGCATGCAGGCAGAAAATGCATGGATCCCAAGCTTTGAAAATGTATATATAACTCCAGAGACACACAGACAGGAAAGGCCTCGTCCTTCACTCCCAGAAAAGAGTTGCATTATTTAATGGGCAGGATCGATGTCACTTGGACAAGGCCTAGAGCCTCCAGAACAGTGGACTCAGCATCCTCAGAATTTAACATTTCTGGGTTGTTGCTGATAAGCTGATCACAAAAAGGACGCAAATTACCTCTGACCATCTTGGTTTCTGTTTTGTTATCATGCATGGATGAAAAAAACAAACCAAACCAACAACAAAAAAAACCAAAGAAGAAATGCTTATTTTTCATTTTAGCCAGAGGCTTCATATTTATCAGACCAAATTCCTCCTCCAAGTGTACCAATGGAAATTTAACCACAGTTAATACTTATAATTCAATTAGGATTTCCAGATTTGGCCTAGACGTTGTATGGTGCATGTGGTCCTTTGGGATAACTGGAGGATACTAGATAAAGTTAAACATTTGTAGAATATCCAATTCTCCACAAGTAGCAGGTGCAGGAGACAAACGATCCTAATCACAGTTCAGACTTCTCCCAGTTGGTTTTCCTTTAATCTCCCAACCTTTAACTTCCTTTTTGTGGCCTTAGATTTACTTTCCTCTAATTTTTGAAAATTCACCTCCCACTCCCTTTTTCCTTCATTTTTCACTGCAGTCCTTCTACATATACATTTCAGATAAGTTGTCTCTACACACCCATCTCCTCAGTGCGCACAGCTCAGTTTTGCACACACGCTCTCTCAGGGGCTATTCTGCACTGTGAAGGGAAAGGAGGACATCAGTTCTTCGTTCAGTCTTGGATCACTCATGATGTGAGCTCTCTTGTTCAAGGCACTGAGAGAAAATTCAATTGAAAACACTACAATAATTTTGCGCCAGCAGGCCAAATAGCAGAAATTCCTACAGAAAAAAAGCTCATGAAACAGGTCTACGAACTGTTCTGAGGAGTGCAACAAGAAGCTGGTAGAGCAAAGATCCCAAGAAATACACTAGTCTAAAATGTAGAGATTTGTGGCAGAGACTTCCTTTTATAGATGTAGATATGACAAACGATTTTAAGTTCTGAAACTTTAAAAGATGAAAGAGGATCCTGGTGAAGGTGAAGAGTTGAAAGGAGGCATATATATGAAAAAAGTTCCTACTATAACAGTCTTAAAAACTTACACGGTGGGGAAAAAAAAACTCAGCAGGGACATAGGCTCACTTCTTTCATGTTCTTAGGTTGATTTTCACCACCTAAGAATCCCATCAACAGTTCTTAGTGTTCCTAAACACCCCTCCCTGTTCTGGACAGGTTCAAATCTTCCATGCGCTAGACTTTTCCATGAGTGTGCCTTAGGGCATTGCAACCATATGGTCCATCTCCTGATGAAAGACACATGTTCTAGTTACCCCAACAAATCTTCCTCAATGATATGAGCCTTCAAGGACACAGTAAGGAAAAACTCATTGGAGCAACAAACAGCAATAATTTTTTCAACATACACATGCCAGTAATAAATGCGGAACAGTTACTGATACAGAAAACTTCTTGTGGAGATTACACAAAAATACTTGAGGTTCTCTCTGTTGCTGTCTGTGACCAAAACAAGCCAAACACGCCTTCTCCGCTGCTGGAAGAAGGTAGTAGCATATTCAGCATGTGTAAGTTGAAAATTTTCCCCCATTTTAAATGAGATGTTATGAATAAATTTCTACTATGTTTACCTAAGTATTACACTATTCTATAAAAATGGCTGGACAAAGCTCTACAATATATTTACACCATAGTTATGTATTTGGGATATATCTATCAAAGAGTCTAGAGCCTACAAACTTTCTCTCCTCCAGTTATTATCCTGCTTTGGCTCTATATGGTGCCGTACAAACACATAATGAGAGAGCCTTTGCCCCAAGCAACTTGCCGAGTGACCAGAGAGTTATGTAGACAGACAACAAATGAACAGGATTCATACTATGGGTGTCTCCTTGCAGGCTTTCGGGCTCTACAGCTAAGAACAAACCAAAGCCTCTTGCAAAACCAAATTGTTTATTATCACAGTCCTATTTACACAGGATGGGAAAAGCTCCAAGGAAACACCCTTTTTGATATGCTTTTTTTACCTTACTATGTCTACTTTATGCATTCCCTTTCCAAACACTTCCTAGTCATGGTGGTTTGAGACTAGGCTGCCAGGTTCACACCGTCACCCCAAAATGCTCATCAGCATTTGCGTCAACACTGTATCAACATTACCATGGCTACATTATTATTACAACTTAACCTTGCTAGGAGCTTATCATAATGCCAAGAACCAAAACAAACCTAGGATTCAGTGTACACATCCACCTAAACAGGTTACTCTATCTCATGGCCTATTCCCCAGCTGATATTACAGTCAACTGCGTAATTACAATAACAGTCTGGGTAAAAAGGTGAGCCAAATAGCAAAACTCCTAATTAACAAGGCCTCTCAGGGGCCTAATTAATCTTGCCTGGATTTCTGTAAACTTAGAAAACGTAACAGTTGAAAGTTTCTTTCCTATTTCTCCTCTGTTTAGACTGTAGCTCTTGGAGCAAGGGCTGTTTCAACTCTACTTCTAAACACTGCCCGGCACGCGGCAGTCCCTGTACCTGCTGGCACTGCCCCACCAGCATACACACAGCTCCGGAACTGGTCCAGGCTCTTCCAGGACCGTGTTGAATGGAAAGGAATGATCCCTCTGTTCCACTGAGCTTAGGATGAACTTCAGCAGCCTCTTCTTGGCATGCAGTTGCTCAACAGAAGCTGCATTTCTCTGCATCCTTATTCTAGACAGGGCCTCTGTGTCCCTGACTAAAAGAAGGTCAAATAGCCCATATCTCTTTTTAATTTTTAATTGCAATTTCATGCTGTTATTTCAGCTGCTGGAGGCAGTGTAGCACAAATCCCTCAGGAGTAATTCCTAGATACTCTCTTGTAGCCTGGCCTACTTCTTCCTGTTCGGTTACAAATTGCTTATTGCAGCCCAGATGTGTGACAGTACTGGAAAAACCTGCCTCCACCCAGGCAAATACATTCTCCACTGCAGCATGTAAAGAAAAGAAAAAAAAAAAAATCACATTTTGATTCTTCTCCAGCTTCTAAAAATAGACAAGATAATCAAGATCTAATTTTTAGCTCTGTGAGCCCAGTTGAGTACGATGGTTTAATTTTAAACAGTTCTGTGGACTCCAACAGAGGACGGTACCACAATCCCCCCCCGTGCAGCACCTCGCTGCGGTCGTCTGCCACAGTGGCAGGCAGGTCTCAGCGCTGCTGGGGAAACCTGGCGGGGGGAGACACTCAAACGGGTAAGCCAAATTCCACGCAGGTTTGTGAGGATTGTGGACATTGCAAGGGCTGGGTGTGAAATGCAAGAATGAGGAAGTGGGAACCGTGACCTATAGCTTTCAAAACAAGGAAAAGTACTGGGAAATTTCATGAACTGCATGGGTCATTTTGATTGCAATTCTTGAGGCTGCTGAAATCACTTATTTGAACCCTAAAATACTGTGGGCAGTATACTGGCAGCTGTGTTGACAGAAATTATTCCTGTAAGATTTCACCAATAGAGGAGTTTTTTTATGTAAGTGGGAAAATTCCTAGCAGTATGTGCAGGTCTTGTTTTGAAAAATGACAGAAGCTACCTCCAAAAAAACCCACTGCTCTCAGTTTGGTCAGAGTGGCTAGAAGGCAGAAAAGAAGCAGTCAAATCCTTTTTATTTGCTTGTGCAATGAACGATTTCACTGGTTTTGTTTAGCTAGGACATCTCTTTGTGGTTGACTTTCTCTCTACAGTTTCATAATAACCTGCAACCTTGGCACCATCAACCAGCTTTTACAGATCTACACAGAACTTAATTCTGATTAAAAAATATAAAAGGATAACCCTAGTTAAACCAATACTTTTTACTAAAAAAAATATATATCCTGTATTTCAATTTCACAGCCTCCCCACTGAAAATATTCCAAGAAGAACACTTTATGTCCCAAAATCTTCCACAAACGCAGCACAAATTTCACCAAGTAGCAAACAGAAAAGATGAGAAGTAGAATAGGACATAAAAAAATAAAAAAACAAACAAAGAAAAAGTTTCAAGTTTATGAACTGGAGGGCAAAGACATCCTCATCTTGTCACACAATTGTCAAGAAACGCACCGAACACTACATGCACTGCCTCTTTCGTGGCTACTTTTATTACAGGTATTTTGATATTGCCCAAAGGCCAAATATTAGAGTCAAGACTCATTCACCACCCTCTTGACCAAGCAGTCCTTCTTCTTTCACAAGAGTACAGTACACAGCGAGTGCTGTCATAATACTGCTAGGTATTATGCCTAGGTTGTTAATAATGCTATATTCAAGATACAAGACAAATTAAGGTGGATGGATTTTCAGTACAGCAAACAAAAGGCAAAAAGGACTAAACCACAAAGCCATACTTACCTGAAGGATTAAATCAATAGTGATGTGAATTCCTCGATAGAAAAAGACCAACTTTTAGCTTTCAGTCATTTCAAAGACTCTACCCAAAGACTAAGCCACAGCGTAAATTGGTTTATCCATGGAGATAGAAGGATGGGGGAAATATTTTGCCATGGCAACCGACAATTCCAGAAAAACCACCCCCAAAACTGTGCTCAATCAGAAAATCAGCAGATTAAAAGCTTGAAGATAATGCCTCAGAAAGAAAAAGTATGGATGCGACAGAAAACATCTATTAAACAGAGGTTCTGTCACAGAGATCGGTGACAGGCTGTCAAATGGTAAAGCTTTTGAATGCTATACAAAACCCTACCTGGGCCATAGAACAGAAATAAATACTCAAAAGAGAGTCATAGATAACAAAAATATAAGTGCACAAGGTGACTTTCCTATAGACACCTGGGAGGACACTACAGTTGGAAATTCATCTCTGCGTCACAGCAAGGATGGCTGAACTGGGCAGTCACATTTCCACCTGTTTCAAACCACCCAGCCAAATATAGCCCTAAGAAATGATAAATTTTGCCTCAGACAGGTGCCTGTGGGAAGTGAATAATGTTTGGTCTCTCATTGATTTAAGTTTCTATTACTGGAGGCCAGTAGTTCACCTGCAAGAGCAGGTGCTTAAAATTTAAACCAGCTAAGTGGCAGAATTTGTGGAAAACCACTGACATACACAAATTCAGCCCAGCTTCCCAACCCCCAAAAGATGGCACGATCTGAATAAACATTACTGCACTGAGATACTCCATTCTGAGGGCTATGGAAACTCAAGCAACATCTCTATCAGGTCAGCCCCCCCAGCCCTGGGCAGTCAGTCTGCTGCTGGCCTCAGACAGTGGGATTGCATTTGGAGGGAGCAAAGCCCATTTACCAGGGTGTTGTGGCAAGAACTGGGTGGGAAAACATTTCTCCCAGCCTGGGACCTCTTAGATTTCAAAATATTTTCTTGGCCCAGCTCAGGATGAGAAGGTCAAAACCTCGGATTTTTCTCAAAAGAAAATCCAAAACACATTTTGAGAAAGGGAAGAAATCTTTTTTGACTGGGGCAGAGTGTTTCACCTCTTTTGTGTTATTTTAGGTGTGTTTTATACAACAACCGAGCAAAAACAAGTCAGGGAAAAAGTAATTTCCCCTTGAAAAATGTCAGTGTGTGATGTTCCATCAAACCAAAAATTCAAACTGGTTTTGAAAAAGAATATAACCCTCAATCTCTTTTATGGCTCTTTTTGGAGGAGTCAGCATTTATTTTGTTGAAAGATGCCTACCTTGCCCCAAGTGCAAAACTGCTCATTCTCTGTACAGCAGTTCTTCAGGGCAGCATTTTGTAATCAGCTTGAGCAGCCACAGAGGTAGATTATTTTTATGCAGGTGTTTTGTACCAAGGACACTTATTTTTGCATGTATGCACAAACATAAAGAATATAATTCAGAATATTGCCAGGTGAAAGTGGGCAATTTCCATGTAAACTAGTCCCAAATGGAGGCATGCTGTGCTCTTCGTTGCTCTTGGTAATTGTTCAAGGGGGCTTCTCAGCAGTTGTAGTTAATGTTGCTTTCTGATACTTGGAAAAAAATAGGAAAAAATGAATTGCTGAGAGTGTTGCCCTTAGAGGTTACAATAAACTTCACATTGGTGCAGACAGTGTGTTGCCTGTGTATAATCCTGCCTAGCCCTACTTAGGAACACGAACTTTTTTCTCTCTGACTGCACGACTGTGCTTTATCAAACTTTATCAAGCTTTTCTTCCCCACCTCTCCAGCTAGGGATTGAGGCAACAACCACCTCAGGAGAAACCCAGGGTGTTGACCAGACTCCTGCCAGGGTCTGAGAAGTCTTTCTAGTGATTTCAGCAGGGCCTGGGATCAGTCCCTAGGCTGGGCCTCTCAAAAGGCAATCCCTGGTGATGTCAAGCATACTCATTTCCCAGGGGATGCAGCAGAAGCTGAGGGGAAGGAGAATCTGGCAGATTTAGGAGCGCCAAATATAAAACAGACTTCTAGATTAGACCAGGGAAACCAGGGTACCTTCTGATTCCCTTGGCGCACCCAAGAGGGAGGCTCAAGCCAGAACATTCTCCAGTTGAAGTACTTGGGGTCATGCATGTCCCAGGTTTTGGCTACTGCAGGAATGAAGATGCAGCCTCTCTCCCGGCTTCCCAAGGAAAGACGTTAAGATGAGCTGCTTATAATCACAGCATGGGTCTCACAGCAACAGCAGGACAGAAGAGCCCACCAGCAGCTTGGTAAGGGAAACAATTTGCAAACATGCACTGTGCTGATCGCTGTGTAGCATAAATACCCCAAGAGTCTCAAGCACAGGGAAGGAAGTCTCCACACACAAGGCAGACACCAAGCATCTGCAAGGCTGAAAACACAATGGGAGCCAAGAATGACAGAGTGTGGGTGGTGGAGAAAACTGGAGGCTGATAAGAAACAGAAAAAAAGAAAGCTTCAATTTGCTGTGTCTAATAATGCTTCTCCTTACTGCATAGGCTGTTTTTTCTCTTTGCTATCAGTTGGAAAGGTATTTCCAACTTAATAACATCTTAGCTGCTTTGCCTCTGCTGAGATAGGAGTGTCTCTGCCAATGCTACCACAGAAGGCAGGAGGAAAGATGTATTTCGCATTAACAGTTAGGCAACACCTGGGTTTAATGATAGGAAAAACAGTATCAAGAAAATTCTCCTGACAAATTAATCATTTTGCCCAAGAGCACTGGTGACTTGATGGTCAAGGTGGAACCACTGCTTCAAAACACAGTATATATGAGATGAAAAACACAAAAAATTCTGGTTACAGACTCTCCAAAGTTTCCCCACTGGATCTGACATCCTTCAGTCAAACTTTGTTACAGCTTCCAGAAGGGCGAGCTCAGTACAGCAAAGGTGCACAGACCTAGAGCAAACTATGGGGGAAGACATTTTGTTAGGGGTTCAGCCCTACCAGGTCTGCATCAAAGACAGAAATACATCAACAGTCAAGCTCTGAAGAATGCGTGGTGCTATCTTCAGTGAACATCTGCATTAACCTGTGGTGTCAGGTTACCATTCCTTGATTGTTTTCTTTGTGGTAGACACCACCCCAAACTGGGCAGAACAGGCTTCTGGGAAACTAGAAGTGATAGGGCAGATGTTTCTTGGGCTCAGGTAAGATTTAATGCCTTTGCTTGCTCCTCTCTACTGAAGCGACCCAGAGGGATTTGTTCACTAGCAAACTAGCATTGCTGTGACTGCTGGCATGCCTGGTGAAAGGGATGTCCTCGGGGAAAAAATGGAGAGCTTTATTTAGGATGGGAACAACAAGAAGAAAAAAACTGCAAGTTTGAGTTCAATAAAATGTTCAATGCTTTCCTGGGCTTTGCTTTTCAATAAATAGCAAGAGACAGCACAACTGGAGATAACTGCAATTCCAAACTGCGAATGGGGAGACCTATGCAAATGGCCCTTCACCTTTCCGCAGTCCTACTGTGTCTCAGACTACTATGTTCTTCCACAGCCTAATGAAAAACCCATTTGGATCACAGTGTTTTCTCAGTGCCGAAAGGCCCCCTCTGTTCTGACAGAGGTGTGAGCAGATATCCTCAAGCGGCTAGTGGGGAAAGAACTTTTTTCAGAAGCCAGTGGGGGACTCCTAATTGCTACTGAAAATATTTTCAAAGCAGCAGAACAGCTAGTAGTCCCAGCTCCATCCCAGAGGCAAACACAATTTATTTGTCATGTTTCAACAATTTTTCTGCTGTTCATACAGTGTAATTAATCACTTGGCAGGACACCCACAGGACTGAAAAGGCAGCTCATTCTTTGACATGCAGCAATCGTCCTGTACCTTGTTAAGAGGCAGATTCACTCTCTTATTTACAGGTGAGAGCAGTAAAAAAATAATGGAAAGCAGCAACTCAATACGGCAATAATTAATGAGAAACAAACATCCTTGTTTAAAATAAAGACCCTGCCATTATTGTCTCTTACAACACACTCTTCCACTGGGTTTGCATGTATGGCATTTGGGCATTGATTTCAGGTGAAAAGGCAATTACTCACATGTAAAAATACATAGTGTGTCCCTTCATAAGTAGCTACTCAAATAGCTACCTGGTGGTGAGAGGCTCTATGATCTGTCATTCAACCTCCTCTTCTGTCACCTACCCAGGTGATCTAGATACAAGCTCCCTTCAAACTGAACAGCCAAAATACGCCAGGTGAAGAGCTGGAAAATCCAGCTCCTGTTCCTGATTCCCTTTCCCCCAAACTTAGGTGCTCAGACAGAAGAGCACCTAGACCCAGGTCACCGTTTCTCAGGGCATGCAACACAAATCTTGGCCAGGGAGCTGCAGATGCAGCCAGTCTAATTCCCTCCGAGTCCTGTGGCTAGTGCTCCCAGCTGGCTAGGTGCCCAGGAAGGCCCAGAGCCAGCCATTCGGAAATACTAGACACAGGCACTTTGCTTTGTTTGAGCTGGCTGAATCTGGGTCTGGGTTTTCACACACATAATTCAGCTGTGGACTTTCTGTTGGTTACTATCTCCAAAAGGCTATCCAAGGGCTCTGAAGTGCTACCAGATGCTTGCCACAAAGGAAATCCTGCACACTGGACTAGGGAGATTTTTGTCTTCCTTCAAACTAGAACCAAAACAAGAGTTGAGGCCATAATAGCAGCAAATACTGTGAAAAGAATTCAGGATCTATAAACTGGCTTCTGGCAAATTCAATTTTTCTATTATCTCTCTAAAGGCTGTAAGAGACAGAAATTATACTAATAAACAGCACTTGACTGAAGTAGTGCCTCAGTTGGAGTACAATACACACCTTAACCAAATCAACAGACTCTGAATTCACACACAGAGGGGGCAGGTTTATTTGTAGGTCCTGGAGCTGAGCCGCTCTGCAACTGCTAACTCCTAACCGCAATCCCATCCTCCTAAGTTTCTTTGGAGCAGCTTTGTCTGTATGTGCTAACATACTCTTTGCAGCATGATTCAATGCTGATGGAAGTCAGTGGGAGATTTCTCACTGATCTGAGAGTCCTGTAGTAACAAAGTGCTGCTCTTGGCTTTCTGCACATCACACCTTAACAGACTTGCACTTAAAAGAAGAGCTCTCCGTTCACCTGAAATATCACTGACACAGCCTCTCATTATAGACCATTAGAAACCTTCTGTGGAACGGTCTTTGCATTTTAAATTGCATATACAATAGGATTTTTTTCTCCTTTTTTGACAAAGTTTTGATACATTAAAAGCTTGTCAGCTTTTGTTCTTGTTTACACCTAAGGAAGAAAAAAGTGAAAGCAGACCATTTAGAAAATGTCAAATGAAATGCCCCAAGCTCCTGGTATCAGGGCATTTTATGTATCAATTTAAATTAATTGCATCCAGTTGGTTGCAATTAAAGACTGGAGGGTTGGCAGTTTCTTCTTCCCCATTTGACTCAACGTACGTAAGCAGCTGGATCAGTTCAACACAGTACTGTGGCTCCTGCCACTTCATCCCACATCTTGGCATTACTTTCATCTCTTCAGGTTTCTGCCTTTGGGCTTTGGAAAGCTACAATACAGGGAGTGGGCACTTGGAAGGGGAAGCAAAAGTGAAAGCTAGGGGCAGGGGAAATAACAAGTGACAAGGATAAATCTCCTCCTCCTCTTAATCACATTGTGAATACAGAGACAGCATAACAATGAACCAGCTCAGTACCTGCCTTT
This sequence comes from Ibidorhyncha struthersii, assembly GCA_013398815.1. NCBI lineage: Eukaryota > Metazoa > Chordata > Aves > Charadriiformes > Charadriidae > Ibidorhyncha > Ibidorhyncha struthersii. Next base: position 399,497 of record VZSZ01007639.1, read on the forward strand.
GTGTAAGTACAACCCCCTTCGGTGGAATAAAAGAGATGCATTCCCTTTTAAAATATCTATTTGTGCCATCACAGCAGATGTATCCTTCTCCTGCCTGAGAGTTTGACTGCACCTGAGAATTAGAGAGAGAGACTTGCAAAGGGTATACTGGGATGAAAATCAGATTAGACAGGCAACTACTATTTGTGCCATGGGAAGCTGCCCATAAACTTGACTACATCACCAGGAATTCACGCTCAATAAGGTCTGGGAGATGCAAGGAGAGCTCATATGGTTTCAGTACATGCTTCCTTGGGAACGGGGAACAAATCTCATCAATAGCAATAACGTCAAATCCACCTGGTCCTCAGTCCTCCTCTGTTTCACCAGATTTAAAACTCCAACTTTCTGCCATAGCAGAGGATCCTTAAAGCAAGTACAGAACCTGTTCACAACTGTTTTCCAGTCTTTAACTGACATCTAGCGAACAGTTTCTAAACTGCACTTGAAAGACCTGGAGATTGTAGATGAAACCATCCCCTCTGGAGGGCAGCTGTGCAGAGGACCTGTGGGATAAGCATGGGGTGTACAACGATCTGCATTGTTTCCTGCCCTCTCCCTACCTCAATAGCCCATCTGCCCTGTGGGCAGGTAGGGAAGAACCTGGTTCTGCTCAGAGGCTGCACAAAAACTCCATTGGCCCAATTAAGGTGGGCAAACACAGTGCTGGACTCCACTGCAATGGTTCAGCCCACTGCAGGGACCATACAGAGTGGCTGGTGGACGTCTGAAGTCCTACCCAGGAGTGATCAGCAAGGCTTCCACCACAGCACTGCCAGATCAACTCTTACTGAACAAGAAGGGTCACCCTCTGCCCCCTTCTTCTCCCAGAGGCACAAATCTAGAACTCAAACAGGAAACTCATTGGCTGCTATGAGGATTAGCAACTGCAACTCCCATGGTCAGGCTCTCCTGATGGATAGGTGGCAGGAGTGTTGCAGTTTGCAGCCATCTCGCAGTCTGCCTTCATGCACCTCCACAACACATCTTTGAGTGACAGCAGATGTGAAATCCCTGGGGAATAAAGACCCGATGACCATGCTGCCTGCCTGCAAAGAAATTCAGAACCAGCCTGCAATGTCTGCATAGCAATAGGGGAACACCTAGTGTTTGCCGAGAGCCTGCTTTCCATTTTATAGCCTCTATCATCTATTGCAGAACAGGGAGTTTGGTTTATAATATCTATTAAGGTAACCAAGCAACAGCATGGTGGGTATCTGCGTCATCAGTTACAAAAAAATAGGGTTTTAGAAACAAGCAGAGTGATGGTGGTGTCAGCCTGCCACAGCCCAGGTGCTAAAACCAGCCTGTCATTTTCATCAAGCAAAAAGAGCCAAGCCAGACAACTCTTCCTTATTAAGAAAGTTTATGAATAAATTCTGCCCTCCTGTTTGCAGTCATGGAGGGCTCCTTCCATCTTGTGACAGACATCTGCATTGAGGTGAAGGAAATGTCTCTATACTTTCTCTATGAACAGTGGAAACCATTTCATGTAACACCATGAAGTGTTGTAACACCAGCATGCTTATCACATGTCTTTCCTCAATATGTGAGTATTGTTCTCATACTTTATCACCTGTTATTTCCCTACTGATTTCAGGATCCCTTGCAGTCTCATAACACCACTGACATGCAATCCTTATCTGAATGTACAATGCTAACTGTACCTCTAATCTTAAGAATTTAAATGGGTGGAGGTGATTAAAACCAAAGGAAAATGAAGGAGAGACACAGATGCTTAAAGGAAACTTAATATTGTCCTTGTTAGACTTCGCAGACACTGTCAAATTAAGGATACAGATGAAGACCTTTAATGGTTTGAAAATATGCTATACCCACCAGCCAAAATACTATCAAGGTTACCAAAGGTGTATTGTTTCTGCTTCCCAGCAGCTGTTGAGTCTCTGTTTATTATCTGCAGAAGGTCTCTGAGGACTTGTTCACCTACAAAGTTTGACTGATTTAATTAGATAAAAATCAGTGTTTTCCACTTGTGTGGTGCCAGCAAGCTTGTGTGCAATGTGCCCCTTCACAGCCAAGCGAATACTGAGGCTTGTAAGAGGGATGCTATCCAAATCCTAAATACTCTCATACCAACTGACAGCTACCCTGTGTTAAATGCAGCTTAAACCAATGTGGAAGGCTTGCTAACAGCCATGAATCTAGGAAGAAGGAGTCAACAGGCCAAGTAAAACAACAGCATTTACAATGACCCGACTATACATCACTCCAGAGGCTTCCTCAGCCCACTAATACGAGACAGAATTAGTGCTTCTCTTACCTGGTAATAGTAATCAACATACTGTGGCTCGTAGTGTCGAGGCCCAGAGTTTTCAGGAGACAGGACATCTTTTAGTAACTCTTCACAGCCTAGAAAAGAGAAACGAGAGCAGATGGTCAGGCTGAGAGTTTATCTTCCCAGAGATTGCATGGACAATGAAGGAAGAAACATAGGTTTGTAGCTCATCTGTATGCACAAAGCCTGGAAAGCTAGCTCTGGAATATGTAACAAAGCTCTGCCTTTAGAGTTCTGCACAGCACATATTCAGGATGTGACACTTAAATAAGTGCAATTACACTAATGCTGGCTCTCAGCACAGATACACTACACTGCAATGAAAATGAAAGGTGAACATTGCTTGGCAAACCATACTGCAGGATAGAAACCCACCCCTGACCAACCCAAAACTCTGAAGTCAAACACTGGATTTGCAGGCTTGGCATGAGCCAGTGTCTATTGAACATTAGTGTCAGTAGAGCTACTTCTGATTTTCTCTGGTCTAAGTGACACAGGGGCAATATCTAAATGTCACAAATTCCCCTTCAAAAAGAGCTCTGTCACAGCGCATACAGTGTTTGGCAAGCAAATATCTACAGACTGCAACCAGAGATTTTCAGCTTCTGTGTTTGCTTTTGTTAACAACCACATTAACAGCTGGAAAAATCAATGTCTGTGTTTCCCTCAGTCTTTCTCTCATCTGAAAACCTGAGACAAATATAGAAACACTGAAATCACCAAATGTCTCATTCCCCATTAATTACCAGTGACCGCACTTGGCATGTTGAGCTGCAGAACGCAGTAATATCAGGCCAGCTTATTTTAGAATAACTAGCTTACAGCCTTGGGCCTAAACTGTGTGAAACCTTTTCAGCATGTGTTGTACACCGTCTTACTTGGAAGCTGTAATTATCCAGAAGTATTACTCTCTCCTGTCCCATCACTAATGCAATACATTTGGCTGTGACATTACACACTGATACCCATTCATGAAGCACGTGAGCCAGAGGAAACAGAGTAATGTAAGAAAGTGTGAACTGCACAGGTTTTTACTGTTAACTGATTTTCTCTCCTGTTTTTAAAATAAAGGAATAACATCTGTAGGGGTGAAGATACCTTGTGATTATGGAGGGGAGTCCCTTACAAAGGGAAGGAGTACTTAAAAGAACAGAAAAGGTGACCAGATGGAGGAAGCCTAATATGGGGGAATCAATATGTTGTCCCTGTCTCCCACACACAGGCGTATGTCAGAGGCAGCACATGGTGAATGAAGCAGCCATTAAGATCTCAGGAGTGTCACATGGACAACAGGCAGCGTGACTTTTTTTCCCTTTTCCATCTTCTGCAGCAAAGTAAGATTCTCAAGTGGCACAGAACAGAAACAAAATTAAGCTATTAATTGCACACTTCTGTGCATTCTTCACTTTGCTGGAGAAGCTAGTGGGCAAGAATGGTGTGGGTCACTTCCCAAAGAGGAGATCAGCTGGGAATAATAATCCAAAAAAATAATTCACTGACTGATAGAGGCAAAATGTTAAACTTACTTGCCTAGAGAGGGCATCTTTCTACATAACTTACCCTACCTGTGACTCTCATATTTTCCACCCAGCCATTATTCTTTTCTTTCTCTTGGTTTTATCATTGTGTGTCAGCCTGTGCTTGACTGAGGTTATTCTCTAGTCCTCATACAGAGAAGAATTCAATTTACTATTTGTACCTTTTGACATTAATAACAAAAGTTTATTACTCATCAGACTGCCTTGTGTCAGCACCCACTGTGAGAGTCTTCACATGTATGAATTGCTTACTTCACTGAAAGGCCTCTGCATGATATGGAGCACCTACTCATTAAGTGAGTTATCTCCAGCAAAAAAGAAAATAAAAGCCAAGTGCTACACAGTAATGGATGTAGATTAGTGTAATGAAGGAGATGTGTTTACACAGTTCTAAAAATTCCCAATAATATCTGCAGCCATAATTTCAAGCCTTACTTTCCTAATTCAGTTGTATTAACAACAGTGCTTCTATTTAAAGACCTCTAAGCAGTTATTCTTCATTTAAGCCTGTTAGGTGAGAAGTTATCCCCTCCCCCAACTTTTTACTTTGGTGGGAAAAGTCAAAAAGACTGTAGGTCTTCAAAGGTTTTTACTGCACAAAACAAGAGGAGTCAGAAATGCTTCTGCCTTGACTCCTTTCAAAATGCCACTCAGACTGGTCTGTTAGAGCCACAGATAGCTCCCACATCTCCAGGGTCTCAAATCTAGAGTTTAACTGCAAGTCTTCTGTGTCCCCTCTTTGCCATTCAGTTCTTACCTAAGGTTATTCCTGATCACATTATTTCATTTTACTTGTCCATTAAGGTGGACCCCTTCGTGATAGCCATTGGCCATTTAAATTCAAGCCTATAATTTATTCAGTAAAAACACTGGGGAGAAAAGCATTGCCTCCTTTGTACCTAACCTACTCGGGGCAGCCCTCACCACTTCTTCATGAGAGCCACCTGGCACAGGCTTTTATGTCCTGATACAGAACCATAGAAGCTGATCAAGCATTTGACCCTTTTCCAGAACATCACCAGGCATTTAATCCAATTTGTTTACCTAGCTACATAGCTTAAAATGGCAAACAAAGCCAAATCTTGCTTTTATTGAAGTCACAGGCCATGTTTCCACTGGCACTGACAGACACAGGATGTAGGTTCATCTGAGACTACCTCCTTCTGCAAAGGTCACTTTTTGGTGGGAAGGTGTTCGAGAGTGCAGCAGCCAGTGTTCCCTGTGGAAGAAGTTTGCTTAGCATGCAAGCTGGCATGACAGCTTGGATCTCGTCATCCTATGGGGAAGATTTGTATGTTATTACACTCCATAAAAAGGGAAGAAGGGAGGGAAATGCTGAGAGGCCCTTTCCCCCTGAGACTACTAAAACACATCATTGCTACCTTGCAGACATCTGAACCTGTTCCAACATCCATCAAAACAATGGAAAGATGGCCACTGGCTTCAAGAATCTTAGTATTGTGCCATGGGTTCCGTTCTTGTTAAGAACTGTGTTTAAAGAATAAATTCTCCACTGCTCTTTCTCCCTATGAAGACACCAATCAGAATCTCTTAACTCTGGAGGACTGTGGTGCTGGTCTTTTCTTTTGTCTACCCTTTATCACCAGGAAGGTGGGTTTTGCCACACTGTTGGAAAATGCATCCGCTTTCTTACTCAGTATTTTTCTGCAACACTGCTAATATATCTCATCTTTCACTCCCCTTATCTAAATGATAATTTGAATTTTCCAAGTACTCCAAGAGGTTTACATAAGATAAAGAGGGGACACTGGAGTGTCTCAAATACTGTCTGTATGTCTTCTTATTACCATAATATATTTTGGCTAAAATACATTATATTATATATAAGATATTATATGTATTATATATAGTGAGCTAAATTAGCGTGTCACAGTTCAGACTGAAAACAATGAAAAATTAAGGTTTAGTCTGGCAAATCTCAATATGGAAATATTAAGGTACTGGACAACAGTTTGTACAGGGAGCAGTCTAGTCTGGCACACATGGTGTGCTCTGCTACTAGTACCACTCTCGAGAAGAAACATACTTGCCTAGGCTTGCAAAACTGCCATGATGGATATTTCAAGCGGTGCAGCAGTATGCACCCAAGGCTAGAATCTGTCCATAAATAACCCATTGCAAATAAGCGAAGGAATACCTCCTGGCTACTTTAAGGACATTCTGCACTAAGACATCCCGTTATTGCTGTAACTTCATTTTCCAGGAAATGGTAAAACTGAAAGCCACTTACATGGCTGATTAGAGCTATTTCATTTGGATGTCTACTTTGTATCATAAGATATTAATGTGCTCAATGTTCTCTCTCCCTTGCTACGGTTGGAAAATTTCCTCATCTAAGTTTTTGGGCAGCACTTGGCAAGGAGACTTAGCTGCACTGCAATCATAGTGAGGCAGTCGATGGAGGCAAAGAGCTAACCCAGGAATAGTTTAAAGTCCTTCTGTATTTACTGTTGTCACTCCGCAAAAGGATGCCCTGTATGGAGGAACACTGTGAAAGGGCTGTGCATTATATAATCACTGTGCAGGGTGACGCAAATCAGTAACAATCTCGTATCTGGAGAAAGAACTTAACTGTCATATCACAAAATGAGACTGGCCAGAAGCTGCAGAATTTTCTTCTCTGGCTAAAGACACCTGATGAGGCAGCACAGAGGCAGCTTCTCTGTGCCACTCAGAAGACTGTTTGACACATAGACATGCATCAGTTCTTGTTTAACAAAGCACTGAATCACAGAATGGTCAGGGTTGGAAGGGACCTCTGGAGATCATTTAGTCTAACCCCCCCGCCAGAGCAGGGTCACCTACAGCAGGTTGCACAGGACGGTGTCCAGGCAGGTTTTGAATGTCTCCAGTGTGGGAGACTCCACAACCTCTCTGGGCAGCCTGTTCCAGTGCTCTGCCACCTCAAAGTAAAGAAGTTCTTCCTCATGTTGAGATGGAACTTCCTATGTTCAAGTTTGTCCCCGTTACCTCTTGTTCTATCGCTGGGCACCACTGAAAAAAGACAGTTCTCCCCTTCCTGGCACCCTCCCTTTAAATATTTATAAGCATTGATAAGATCCCCCCTCAGTCTTCTTTTCTCTAGACTCAGAAGATCCAAGTCCCTCAGCCTTTCCTCATAAACAAGATGCTCCAGTCCCCTGACAATCTTAGTAGCCCTTTGCTGGACCCTCTCCAGCAGTTCCCTGTCCTTCTTGAATTGGGCCGAGTCACTCTCTAGTCTGGTCTGCCAAAATTATGAGTTAAAAACTATTTATCCTAATATTAAAAATGAATGAGCAAACAAAGTTCATTTGACCAGAACTGGCCTAGGGAGCAGCATATAAGCTTGGAATTATTTGCACTTTGCAGGGCAAAGTGAAGTAAAACGACAAGTGACATGTCCGTGGTCAGAAGCAGCCCGCTGCAGAACAAGAATTATAAGTAGCACCAAACCACTAGGTCATTTACCCTTTCTTTTTGTGAAAACAGCCAGCAGAGACTTCTTCTTTCTTGAAAATACCCAGCGAAGACGAGTAAACTCTCAAAACACAGTGCTGGCTGTCCAGAGGCGGGGCAGGATCACCTTTAGTCTTAAGCAACAATGATGAAAGTGTCTTAGAAGTCACTGAAGAGGAACACATAACCTTTAACTTCTTCAGGCTGCTCAGGATGCCAGACATTACTTCTCTTAGGAGGTAATTTTACAAATTTACCTTTAGTTTCATTAAAAATAATGGTTTTCACACCATAACAAACCAATCAATTTGCAAACAGACATTCTGACCACAAATGAACACAATTGTAGCAAAGCGATTTCCAAGAAGGAGATTTAACCCATACTGCATCAGGCAATTTTCACAGTCAATTAAGCAATTTTAATACTATAGGAAATCAAATCCGGTTACCTAATTGAGTGTAGTTGGTTACTGGCATTTTTCCTAAGAGCAGTAGCTTTTTATTTTATCTACCCTTGGATCTTTAATGGTGTACTACACTAATCTATGGTTTCAGGCTGTGTTTAGTAAAATTTAGTTGACTCTTAGAAAACTCTGAAGTACTTTTAAGAGTAACGAACTTCAGTTCATTAAACAGCTACAGAGTAATTTACAACAGGAGAGCTCAGTTCTTCACATTTACATGACAGTCCTTCTCCTTGGAGCCATCCCAAGTATCACTCCAGTCAGTAAGTTTTCTTAAAAGCATAGATAGATTCATCAAATCATCTCCAGTTATGGCATACTGTGAAGTTTGAGATGTATAACTACGAGCCTAAATGGGTTCATCAAGACTTTAGGGTTTTCTGAAATGCTTTATTGAAATTCCTGTGCTAGTGCAGCTGTCCTGGTCTTAGGTATCAGTATATATTACAAATACTGGTGTCTGGCAAATAAAGATAAACTCCTTTTACATGACTGCAACATATCAGTCTCTTATTCCATACTGGGTCTTCAGGGCAAAGCTGGTACAGTACTATTCTCAGCTATGGGACTGCAAATTAGATTTTAAAGTCAGTTGAAAGAGATGGTCAAAACTTGGCACTAGTTTTGTGAGAAATATGCTTGTTTGGAGCACCTGAATCAGACTATAAAAGCAAATAAAAAATAAAAAACTCCAGTGAAACAGAAGGCCAGAAATATTCTGCTTCAGAAAACTTTGTTTTTTAAAAAAAACATCAAATTTCATACTATATTATTTTCAGATATTTTTCCAGATAACCTATCACAGTCTGAGCTACCAGAACAGCCAACTTCCCTTTTTGAACATTTCTTTAAAGCTTTGGGCACATCTGTGTTCTTGGATTTTTCATCAAAATTGCTAGGAACTCATGGAGAAACATATTTACTTTTTAAATTTTATCTGCTCACACAAAGACTGCTTTTGGAAGCTTTCCAGCCAAGTGCAGTAATTGGATGCCTAAAGATCCAGGGAAGCACAGAAATGGATTTTTGAAGGCACATAAGGGTCTGTGTTACTATTTTGAAGATTCAAAGGTTGCTATTGCTGCAGGTGGGGAAGCATATAAATTCACAACTGTGCTTCTTCCACACCGTTAATGAACATGAAGGAGATCCTGCAACTCTCCATTTTCAAATACCATAACAGAGCATAACTTAAATGTCCTTAAAACTTCTGTACAAGATGAGGAAAAGACTCTCTTGCTCCAGGAGAAAACCAGGCTGTACGATTTCATCTGAACAAACAGTGATTCTGCTAAACCACAAAGATTCATTATTGCAGAAATGCTCTGTGCTAATGTGGCTCAGTCTCGCCCATTATGAAAGCCATTGCCCTCTAATTAGTACACACTGGTCAGTGGTGTTTTCATGGTTAAAATAAGCTACAAAGTCAGAATACATTTGCCTTTATCTTTTAATTATGTATTAATTTGTATTCATGCTGTACCCTCTCATATCTGTGAGCTGCAACACCAAGGTCAGCAGGGGGAGCTCTACCCTTTATCTATCAGCGTTTGGGTTTTTTTAAGTGGAATATCAAAGTAGAGAGAGACTATTCGAAAGACAATAGAAATCTTAAAATAGAAGGAACAGGTCAGACTTAATTAGAGCCTGCTAAACATACCAGGAGCCTGGTCCTGCAAACACGTCTGACTGTGGAACCTACCAGCCTGCATAGCACATCAGAAGTTCCACTCAGGCCTTTAAGCATCACAAGCAGCAGAAAATATTTACTGGATCAGTCCAATAAAGTCAGTACAGCAAAAACAGTCACTGGTTCCACTGAGCATACAGTAATGGATCCCATGCTGACCCTGCTGAAATCAGTTGGAATTCAGCCTCTGAGTGATGTTCTGGCTGCTCTCAAAGTCTCTAAAGCAGTGCCACTTCTTAGGCTGTACCTACCGGCTTTGACACATCAGCTAGGTAAGAGGGTACAGGTGTTATTTCATGGCAACTGCTCTCCAGACTGGTGCAGTTATTAGAAATAAAGCCATGCAGTGAGCAGATAGAGAAGGCAGCTTCAGCAGCAGTAACACCTTCATATTCTGGCATTCCAATGACATTGCTGCACAGCTTAGGTTTGATGGCTAGCCTGTCCCTGGCTCTGGCAGAGCCCAATTGTGTGGGGAAAGCAGCCTAGAGAGCAGGGGCTCAGCACAGATGCAGAGGCAAAGTCCTTCAATCCACAAAGGACCAGCAAAAAGAAGCAAAGCTTTCCATAAACAGAAAGTACCCTGCCCGTCCAGTATTCCACCCCAGGGACACAGTGGGAATGAGTTCGTCCCTCTAGCATAGATATCTCTGCTTGAGAAAGTCCTCTCCATGACTTCCAAAGGTCCCTGCTGTTAGTGAGACTCCTCAGCATATCCTTCCCCACAGCTCCTGCTACTCAGCCACTGAAGATTGTCTTTTCCACCCGACAGTCCCAGCAGCTGATGTGGAGGTACATGATACTTATGTCATGAGGTTTATCAAGCTCAGAAGCACTAAGGAGGAGGCAAGGCTTGATGTCCACTTGTAAAGGAACACAACACTTTTCATTTGTGCCATGCAAGAGTGAACAATGCCCTGGTTTATGGAGCAGAGAGGCCAACCTGCAGATTTTACGTCCAGGTTTTGGGGTTTCTCTTTGCAGGGAGAGCTGCTTCCAACCAGTTACAGAGCAGACACCGAACACTCCGATGTTTGTGATTTTTTCTGGTTCCAACATTTATTTTTTCACTAAGATCCATACCTGGATCTGAAATGCTCAGATTGACATCATCAGAGCTCAGTTCTTTACCACCGAGATTTGAATCTGTTGTTCTAGATGCTTCAAACCTCATGCTTTAAACAAATTCAAGGCACAGAACTACCAAAAAACCACTATATCACCTCTGTCCAGCAAAGCGTTTTTTCAGCATATTATAAAAGGCAAGCATCTATGAGACAAATGAATTTGAAGTCTCCTAAGTGAGAAATACAGCAAGGCATTAGGATAGTAAGGCTTGAATTTAAACATTTGGCTTCTAGTGCTAAGAATAACACAGCTTCATACTCCATTACTGAAAAAAAACACTGGATTTATAGTAGAATCTCATTTTGCTCTATTAATCTGATTGCCCCAAGCAATCACAAGAGGCTGAGATGTCAAAGAATCATATTTATAATCTGTTGCTGCCAAGACAAATTGCTTTTGTTCAATAACAATCCTGCTGCTACCCCTGGGATGTGGCTGCACTGAAAAGTGAGAGGTAACAACATGGTGGAGGCTTTCTATTCTGAAAGGTAGACATACCCTTTCTGAAGTTTAATATGGCCAATTTCATTTTTAAGAAAAGTATGGCTGGTACCTAAAGAGCAATAAAACTTCCATGCTGTGAGGTAAGCAATAGAACCAGCTTTTCTAAAGAGATGCTGTGAAAGCACGCATAACAATGTCTTATCAGAAATAGATAAAACTGCTCCTGCAATTATACACACTTCGCACTGACACTGTGTAACTGTTGACAATGCTAATGATGTGCTAAGAGAGCTCGAGGTGATGCTGCAGAATTGGATGATTTCTCTGTATCTGTTCACATATACATACTAATATCCATCAAGTATACGATTTGGACACTATCTATAAGATGTTCCACATAAGGGCTTTAAGCTATTCATAAAGTTGGTGTACAAAGTATTCTAGACAGTTTGATTCAGTCATGTCTTTGCTGGACTACACTTTAGGATATGAATACATGAATCAGTTCCCACACGGTGAATAAGCATGAAAACTTCCAAGGCATCATCACTTTCTGGTAACTGTCAATATGCACACACTATCCCTCACAGTAAAGGAAATGTGGCTGTCCACTCCTTCACTGAGAGTACTGCCCACTGTGAACAAGGGCACAATTATTACAGAAGAGATGTTCTTCCGGGTCAGTCTATCCCTTCCTTATCATATTTTGTTCATTTGTGTGCATCTTTAGAAGGTGAATTACAGAGGACTACCAGATTATTTACAGAGCTTGCGTCTTATTTAACCCCAAACCCAGTTTGCTACAGCATTTCCTGGACAAGGAAAACCTCTAGTATAGACTTTAGTGTCTACACACTAATGCATTAATTTCCTTCTGGGTTTTCTATTGCATTCTCTTCAAACACATCAGTGTCTCCTTGGAAGGTGTGTCCATGAACATGGACCGAGAGCAGCTTCTCACTGTAATTTTACATAATTATACACTGTCCTTGGCTGCCATAAACTTTAATTAAAAATTGTTGTGGTGTTACATTCTTGCATCATTATGGCTTCGTAATAGTCTCATTGTAGCAGAATCCTGAGGCTACTCCTGCAATCACACTACGATCTCACTGTGACATTCACCCTGTTCCTGAAGTAAAGCCTCTGGGCTGTGACAGCACTCTGGCACTTTACTAAGGACATACTATGTGCCCGGAAAAGGACAGGCCGGATTGTTTTGCTACAGCAAGCTAGAAAAATAATCAGCAGCAAAATGGCTGAAGTTTCTCTTCACTGTTTGCTTCGTTGTCCTTTGGCTAAGCTATAAAGCATAATAATGTCTACATCTTCTGTCAAGGACTGTGTTTCCTTGCAAAGGAGCTGGTTTGATTTACCTGGTCTCTGTCTCCAGGGCTTGCATGGCCAACTTGTAATTAACCCTTTTCATTCCAATACATGTCCCCAAGTACTTTGAAAACATGAATTAACTATACCTTGCAGATACCTCAAGAAGAGTGTAATAGTCTTAAATTTCCTTGTAGAGAAACTAAAGCCCAAAGGCTCTTTAACTTCCTTAGGTAAATCAACAGCAGAACCAGATGAGAACCTGGAAGTATCAGACTTTGGCGCTGCCTGCTAACCACAAAGCTACTCTTTCTTCTGCTATATTTGTCTTCAAACCACATCACATTTGTTCTGAAAAACTAACAGTAAACCAACACACAAGCACTTGCAGACATAGGAACTCTAGCATTGCTCACCACTGATACATGAGAAGCACAAAAAGGAAAAATATACTGGCTCTGTTCCCAGAGTTGCCCTACTGTCACTACAAATAACCACAGTCAAAAGAGGATGTCTTTGATCATTACATTTTCTGCAACCAGAGAAACATTAGTGGAACTGAAGTGGATTATTTTTAAGAAATACGCACATACCTTTGATAGCAAAAACTCCATGACAGAAGTCCTTAAAATTGATTCTTCCCAAATCATTTGGGTCCAAGTACTTTGCCAGTTTTTCCACCTAAAAGAAAAGATCATAAAATATGTACTGAGCTTGGTGTGTCATCTGTTGCTCAGTTGGTCTACATCCTTCACAAAGACCCCAAGTGGAAGAATACCTGTAACGTTCACTTGAATCAGCCAACAAATCATTCCGCAAGGATAAATCATGTCTTTTAGTTGTATTATCTGGTGCCGAGTAAGACAGGTGCTCTGACCAAAACTTCCACAGCTGGGACACATTAATACTCTCCTATGTGGATCTCAAGAGCTTAATAAGGGGTGAATCTGTGACCTTAGCCTCTCATCTTAGAGCAGGGTGCTAACAGAATCTGCTTCCCTAGGAGCCCTTGCTGTGTATGCAGCTCATAGGAGCATAAAACCTTAGTGATCTCCATAGCTCTTATCAAAAGTTACCAGGGAAGGAGAAAGGACATAGAAAGATGTGCAAAACCCATGGTAGCCTCATTCCCTGAAGGATCCAGACTACAGGACAGAAAACTCATTGGGCACTTAGGATCAAACAAAACTTCCTTGCCACAGCAGAGAATACAAGTTTTGTATAGGAAAACAGAAGTATATTAGGAACACAAAAAGATTCATGTGGTAAGAGTGAGAATGGTTCTGTTCAGTACACTACACAAACAAGCAGTGTACTTCTCGCTTATCATCTCAGCCTCACAGTTTAGCCTTTCTCATCAGTACTCACCATAAAATGAGATTACACCAAGTTTAAACACAGCCAACAAATTGGCATTTGCCCCAGAAGGCCTGGCAGATTTTTCAGGAGGGTTTTGGGGAAGAGGCAGAAAAGCAGCCTAGACAGGGCAGGCTGTTGTGTGTTGTGCTGTGTAGAATAAAGGAACTGAGAAACAAGTAGCTGAAGAAGAATAAGGAGAGAGGCAGAACAGTCCAGGGAGATGGGCACAGTGCTGGGACACCACAGCTGACTGTTCTCTCTGTGACAAATATGCTGCATGACATGGTATAAAGTCCCCTCATGTCCCTGTGCCTTTGCCTGTCATACCTAGGAAGTACCCTCATTGAGGCAGAGACAGCCTCTTGCTGCTCCTAAGCAAGCTCACAGTCAACTGCAGCACAACTCTGACCTTGATCTGGGCCCTCCAGACACCCTGGAGAATAAACAAGTGTGTAGGAGGCAAGGACAACAGGCACGTAGGATGCTGCACAATCCTGGTGACTACAATGTGAGCTCAGATATGTCAGTCTGAGCAGCAACAAAAGCCCAGCTGGAAAGATATGCAGCAAATGAATCCAGATGACCCACTTTCTCAATTTTCTGAATTTTTTTACACGCTAGCAAAACCCTAGCAGTTTCGTAAGGCTCTGCAGATAATGCACTAATGTGTGCGCATGACACCTCTTCCTTCAGATTCTCTCAGTGTTTATAAATTCCCTTTGTGCCAATAAATGCCATGATCAGCCAAAGCCCTCATTTAGAACAAGCAAATCTGGATGAGAAATGACAAAATTTTTACTCACATGCAAAATTCTATGTTAAATGAGAAAGGAACAATTTGATCTTTACACTGAATTTTTTACCCTCTCCTTTTTTGAGGAAAAAAACCCAAAAGAGTTCATGTAGGTAGAGCAAATAAGGAGCTGTATGATGAGTTCAGAGCCCTTGACAAGTTAGAAATCTTAAAACTTCCTTATTGCAGAAGGCTTCAACAACTTAAGTCCTGCCAGCCGGGCAGCAGAGCCCAGCTGTCAACTATCATGCGACTCATGATTGAATTCCTACATCTGGTACCACAAACGATCACTGTAGCCCCACTAATTTATAGCAGCAGAAGACATGTTTCTGCTTCCAAAACATAGCCACTTCACCAGAAACTGTAGTGTGTGTTGAATGCATACAAGACTAGCTGGAAATACTTACTGAAACCAATTAAGTAGAGACGTGCTTGATATGGGAAAGCTGGGTCAGTGTTATCCCTGCTCACCTTCACAAACAACATAGCTGTTACAGAGAGATGAAGTGGTGGCAGAAATTCCTTTCTTCAAACAATTTTTGGGTGCATTCAAAGCAATATAATCAAACAGGCTATCAAGGCTGGGAGCAGCAAGATTTTACCGCCAAAAATCTTCCTGAACCCTGTAGTAGCTTAAATACACGGCAGATGTGTCATCTGGTATAACTCAGCCTGGCACCAGAGGCTTTGATAAAGACCTTGGTGTGGCCACCAGCTGAGCACCTGTCCTCTCATGGATACAGCAACAAAATCTAATCAGATACCAGTCTTCTAGGTTACAAGATCAGCCTGTAACTCTCTGACAAATGGCAAACTCCCATCATTCTAATGTAAGTAAATACTATTTCAGATGCTTGCAGGGTTGCTTTAGAGAATCCTATTTCCTGTAGCTCTCTTGCTAAGAGGCAACAAATTGTGTTTTAGGATTTAATGTACAGATTCCTGCAGCCAGCTGGGAAGCCTCTACACTATTTAATATTGTGTTATAACACAGTAGTGTCACTGCGTGTTCCCAGTGAATGTGGCACATAAAGTTTGTTTCTCAAAGCTGATCCAATGATTTTAGTCTACCAGTTGGTCAGTCATATACAATTACATTTTTTAAGCAAATTAAATACAATGTTATACCCCTGGAAGTGTGTATTATGGAGGAACACAGAATACATTCACATTTAGGTCTAAGCAATGTCTCAACACTAAATTAAGTTATCACCTGAGCAAAATGCTTCAGTCTTCAGCTTCCCCTAAATCTAATTTTGCAGGTTTTCAATTAGATTTTATAATGCAAATAACTGGCATCAGTGCAGGAGATGATGAAGAACTTACAGAAAAGCCTGATGGAATTTATGCCACTAGTGCTCACATCTTCAGCTAGCACTAATCAACAGAGTCCCAGGTCAGGAACTAAAAGGATTTTGATCAACTGGGACTACATTTAGGTGGATACTTGCATAGAGTTTGTGCATTAATATACACACACGTATCCTACATAAATCACTGCATATTTGCACAGAGTTTTGAGCCTGTAGTGCACGATCATGCATTTATACCAGTAGCTTTCTGGGATAAGGCAAGAACCTCTTGCTAGTTAATTCTAGACTGAAGGCATTACGTAAAATTAAGCTCAATTTGAAGCTGTGGCCAAATAAACTATGCCATCACAGCTACGCCTAAATCTTCTCTGCTGTCTATACTATGTCAATCATTCTTCTGCTTCACTTTGTAGAGAAATAATGTCCTATCCTCCTCCTTCTCAGAAAGGGTTGGCTCCCAGCAATTAATCAAAAGTTGTAATGCTATTTATTGCCTCAGGAAACGGTAAGGGCTTGTCAGCCTGACTACCAGGCTGCATGACATTGATGCCTTTTTTGCAGTTAACAGCCCCCTGGGCTTACAGTTAGGGTAGTCTGCTAGCAAACGAGGAAGCAGCAGCCTTTCAGCCCCGTTAATGGAATGGGTAACACAGCCCATTTTTGCACACGTGGAATATGCAGGCTGCGCCAGTCCTGGGCACAGTCAGACTCCTGAGTGTCCTGCACCTCCAGGCAGTGCTGGGCTCTGCCTCCTCTGCCGATCCCACTGCAAGGGACACAGGACTGCAAAACCAACTGCAGCCATAATTCAGTGCTGAAATGACCAAGTGACTGTTGTGATACCTACAGGCAGCACAGGGAACATACTGTGTGCTCCAGAGCTTTAACATCATGAGCCATCATGATGAGCTAGAGACAGCGTTTTGGGCTGGGGACTGACACTTTTCTCTGCATTGCTACATAGAGCAGTTCCCCACCATGTGGGACAGCGTGAACAAGGTCTGGATCGCAAACTAGTTCTTCATTGTAGGAAGAGGACAAGGACAGAAAAAAATTAACTGTAGGCTCAATAATCTAGCTGGCTCTTTTGGCAGCTGCAAGGGTCTCTCCAATGAACCCTTCAGTAGACATCCAATAGGCTCAGAGAGAAGACATAAATCATTTTTGCTTTGGGAAACAATCAGAGAAAACCAAACCCTCTGTCTCTATTGTTTAACTGCTTGGATGAATGGGTGATTATCCTTTCAATGCAAACATATTTCTCCATTGTAATAACAGGTCACTTCAGCCAAAGCATTTGCCTCCTCTCTGTTGGGTTTCCCAGCTATACTGACTGCGCTGCAGAGATGTTTGCCCCCCTGCTGCTTTCTGACACATAAGAGTAGGCTAGGAACACTTTAAAGCTTCTCTACAATGAAAATAAAGGGACAAGGTTCAATGTGAAGAAACAATTTTGAAATAAAAACTGACCAAGGCAGAGATGCATATTAATGAGCAGGAATTAGCAGTACAAAGCAGTGGGCAATAAAGTGAGGCAGAATATTCTTCCACCAGAGAGCCTCTGGTTCAAAACAGAAGTTCTGGATGCAACACAGAAGTGAACAGCTGAGACTTTGTGGCACACACTTTGTAGGTAAGCAGGCTGGCGCGTAGGTCAGGAACCAGGAAGGGCTGGATTCTCAGCTCTAAGGCTCTGAGTAAATCATTTACAACCCAGCTCTATACAGAGACTGAACACAGTGAACAGTGTCTCAGTAGAAAATCTGCCGTACTAAACCCTACCCAGGAAAGAAGAGAGAGCAGTAACTAAGTCAAAAGGCTTAACACTTCAAGACCCAGGCTGCTGTAGAACCATCTGCTGGATGTCAGAATCGATAACATGGCTGAGTCCAGACACAGGAGAGCGGAGGTGAAATCCTGGTGTTAGCGAAGCCAAGGCAGAAACCCACAGTCAGCCCAGGGTTTGCTCAAAAATTTACCTGCAAGGGTTTTAAATCCAGTAGGCACTGGGCTATTTTAGTGCCAGCATTTAGTGTCTGCTGTGCTGTCCTTTGCTTACTTCTTTCAACAGGGGTTTCAGGTGATGCCCTGCCACTCACAACCTTAAGTCTTAAGTTTTCAGAAGACCTGGTGTTTGTACTGAATTCAGTGTCCTAAAAATTACAAGGGAATGAGGGCATTTTTCTTTGAACTCCATCTAGTCATTTTGTTTTAACTCTTACAAGAGGAGTGAAGCAGGCAGAGGCAAAGAACTTGCTGAAACAATATAACTTTTTTGATTTTGGTGCTATTTGGGTATGAGGAAAAGATTTGAGTTTTGCCAAAGTCACCCAACTTGGCAACTAGGAAATGTGTTTCCTCACTTTCTTTGGCCCAAAGTTTCTCACTATGTTAGCTAGAGGCACCCTTAAAAGTGCCTCTTTGAATTTACTGCAGAAGAGAACTTTCTATCTCCCAACTCTGCTCCAGTGAAGGTGTGAAAGGTCCCCTCCTGCGGCCACACGAGAGCATCAGATACGGGGCCAGATGCAGCCTTCACTGCAGAAAGGAAATCCAGAGTGCCTTGTAAAGAGTCCTCCACAGCCATACTGCCTGGGACAAAATTCACATCTAAATCGAAGCCCTCGCCTTGCTGTCAAGGATGCAAAACAGGAACCTGTGACTAACTCGGACACTGCTTGAAACAGAGCAAGGAGCCAGTCACAGGCACATACCAAGGTGTGCAGGGGGAGTGAAGTCACTGCAATCTGCTGCTCTAACTAGAGGCAAGGGGAACATTTGTTAGCCTTGGCTCAAGCTAATTCCTTTCCCAGCATCACTGAGCACGCCTGCTATCCCAGGACCCACAGTACCTAGGAGTATGACCACACGCTCTACATGACCAGGCACCTGAATGACTGTTAAGAGAAGAAGGGAAAAGATTTTTGTAGCAGAGGGAGTGGAGGAAGAGGAGAGAAGAGGACAGGTCACTGACAAACTTCAGAAGAGATTAACTGAAACTGATCTTTTCTTGCAAGTGAGTTCAATACAGAGGCACCTCCCAGCCAAGGAACCCTCTCAGGACTCCTGGCCAGCTCTCCTACTGATGCTGCCAAAACAGCTAGGTATTTTTTTCCAGCAAAGATTTTCTGACTGGAACTAAATCCTGATTCTATTTCCAGGCAAGAAGAAACTGAGACCTCTACTGACCTTACTTAATTTTCTTCAAAAACTGACCAGCACAGAAGAGATTTTGTTAACACAAAGAAAATTTGTTAGATTTAGATGTAATCGAGTTCTGAGGGACCCCACACTGGCTCCATCCACTGAAATCTTACAGCAGGATCCACATCACAGCCAGAAAATGCCATTTGAAATAAACAACTCATCTCAGCAGCATGCCTTCATACTGCAAGAGTCTGTGAGCACGTCTCAGCCTGAAGTGCAAGCAGGGAACACCTGGGAGCTGTGAGAATGGCAAGACAAGCACTTGCAGGAAAGGTCAGGCTGTGCTGCGGCAGCGACATTTGGGCAGGATCTCCTGAAGCAGGAGTATTTGTGAGAAACCTCAAAAACAGCAAAAGGAGATTAAATATGTAAATGCTGCAGGGTGGAATTAGAGCAGTTCCCATGTGATTCATCCAGGGAGCAGCAGAAGTGCACTCACTCTGATTTTAACAGACTGGCCTTTTTCACATCTGGGGAAGGGGAAGTTTACATCTTCATGGTATGAAATGCAGAGGCAGGACTTGTGCCAGCTGAGCACTGCCACGCAATGTGACCACCACACGTGCTGAGACCCAGCCCCGGCTCTTTAGACAGCCCCTGCATTCAGGCCTTTTTAGCATCCATGTGGTTGAGGATGCTAAGAGCTCTTCAGTCAGGGTCCTCTTCAGTAAGTCACCCTCATGGTTGCAGAGGGCTGTTTGTTTCGTCCCTGGTCTCACTCTAGGGCCTTGAGTAACAAAATAAGAGGAACACTTGCTGCTGTGGCTCAGTAATTCCTTGCCACCCAAAAATTGCCACCCGCCCCCAGCCTGCTTTTCCTGTTGCTCTTCAGGTCCTGGTCCTCCACTGCTTCAACGCTACAGCTGGCCACAGGCATCTAGACACCAGCAATTTTTCACCTTGCAGACAACACTAGATATAGGCTTTGCTGTTTCCTTGCTTATATAAACCTCCTAAATGATGAACCTAGCTGTTAATTAGTTCCCTCTTCTAAAGGGCTACTACTAAAAACAACAGGCTAATGGGGTGCTCAGGAGACTCATTAGTGTGGGATACCAGTGCCTCTATTGGAATTTAGTAGGATTGGTCCTTTCCTGAAGCTGTTTGGGGTTTGCATCCACAGACTGAAAGTAAATATAAAAACCACAATGATGAAGTTTGCAGATGATAGGCTGATAAATAACAACAATGCATACAGTCTCACACTCCTCTGGATAGCTTCATAATTGAAGCCTATAAAGACAGAGTAAAGTTTTAAGCACTGCCAGGCAAGGTCACAATACAGAAAAAGAATACAAAAGAGAAGGAAAAGGAGTAACACATCTACAGAGAGGAGGACTGTCTTTTGATGAGAAAGATTTATAGATGCAGGAGAGAGGAATGAGGCTTCTCTGATATTCTGGCAATTCTGGGAAGGGGAGCAAAATA
Source organism: Ibidorhyncha struthersii (assembly GCA_013398815.1). NCBI lineage: Eukaryota > Metazoa > Chordata > Aves > Charadriiformes > Charadriidae > Ibidorhyncha > Ibidorhyncha struthersii. The sequence goes on from VZSZ01007639.1 coordinate 419,984, forward strand.
AGGGAAATTATTTTATATTGCATGGGAGAAACCAACACTAACACAGTTATAGTACCCACTCATAAGAGATGCTGAAAACCCAGACAGGTTGCAGAGAACTGACAAAACATTCAAGTGCTGTGGAAATGCCTTATGCAACCAAATGTAAAGCGAGTTTTCTCTGTTTAATTTGGCAAGAGAGACCAGTGGTGATTTGTTACTAGGTATAAAGACTTCTGCAAGCAGGAAATTGCAGGTTCTAAAGGACTCTCTAGTCTAGCAGAAGAAAGACACAAAGAATCATTAGCTGCAAATTAATACTGAACAAACTGAAAATAAAAACAAGGCACAATTTTTTATCAGCATGGTAGTTTACCCACAAGAACTGTAAAACAGAACTGGTCTCGAACTATGAAAAAGCACTGGACCCCCCCATCTGAAGCCTTTTGAGAAGACAACGAGATATACCTGAAAGATATACCTAGCCTAGAGTAAGTGGGTTAAAAGCGGTTGTCACTATTCCGGGACATCACACTAGATGACCTGATGCTCTTCCTGAACCTGACCCTAAAGCACACGAAGCACCATGTTCCTAGTCACACATGCAAGGCATGGAAGACCAGCATTCTGGAATCACAGTCCAACAAACAGCCTGCCCTCACCATTCAGTTCTGGCAGACTGTATCGTAAATAATTCATACCACTGCAAACAGCATCATGAATTTCCATCAGCTGCTGTCTGGTCCCAAAACATGCAGGAACATACATCATTGCTGGAAACAATGCCTTTGAATTTGCTTTGAGTTTTGATTTCAAGCATCATTGCCCCTTGGTACTTTATCAGCAGGCTTCAAGCCTGAAAGCTGGCTTGTCTGTAAGTTTTCTGTAAACAGAAACAATTGTTTCAGTTTCTGCTTTAACTAGGGACACCTGATTTACCAGCTAGGAGGCACATTTTGGGACTGTATCCTAAATGATGTATGCAAATTTGTCAAATAGTCTTGGCCTTCACTTTGAGCAAATTCCTGAATCTGTCAAATCCATAATCTACTAGTGGCTCCAAAGCAAAAAATCTGATCAAATTCAAGGGAGTCTACTCACTGGCTTTCCTGGGTTTAGCATCAACACATGGAATTGCATCTTCTTTCAAATATGATCTGGGTCCACAGGGCCTTGGTCCAATGGGAGAAAAATACCCACTAGTTACCCAGATGGAGGAAACATCCATGATGTGGCATTTTGCTGAGTGTGTGAAATGTATCAGTGAATTATAAAGCCACAGAACGAAAGAGGTGGTTTCAGAGGCATTGCAGGTGGTTGAGCGCATTCAAAGGAAAAAGGGAAGCTTCTAGTGTTCATGTGTTATTAATGCCTGTCCTGGCTGAGCAAGTATTACCTCGGCTCAGGTGGGTGACAGATGGGGAATGCAGTTGAACTACTGAAACAGGAACGGCAGAGCACTGCAGATCTGCAGTGTGCACACAGGTCAGCTGGTATCCTTTAGAAATGCAATGACAGCAAGTGCTCTGCATCTGCTGAGCTGCACCCACCCGCTCCTGGTGGAGAAACTTTGGAGTATTTTCCAAAAGTGACAAACAGGAGAGAAGGGTAGTTAACTGTCTCTTCTCAGCTCATGGGAGTGAGGGCAGGAGCTATGGGATTCATATCATGGACTCCAGGGCAGAATGGTTTAACCGTCTAGACTGGGAGATCTATGCTGCTGGGGAAAGACGTGGTATCCAGTGTCCATGGGACTCTGGCATGGGAGTCAGAGCTGCAAGTTTACCAGTAGCATGCTGTTACCAGCAAATGACTTCATCTACTTTGGCATCCCTTCTTTAAAATGACTATGGAAATACTTAAACCACATTAAAAGGGCACTATAAAGGTGATGATACCACAGACAGCAATGGAATCTGCACCAAGCTGGTCCACGCTGTAGGTTGTCGGGTTTTTTACTCTGTCTCACTTGCACACTGTAGTCTGCCTTCTAATTTCTCAACACTATGGACTGGTGTCTGTCACCTCTTAATACACCTGCTTGACTCTACACAGAACACCAGACATGCTAATGATTTGGCCCGACACAATACACACGTATTTCTAAACTCTATTGTGTTGCAATGAAACTTGCCCCACTGGGCAGACCCTTATCATCATCATGTTTTCTTATTCTGTCAAATAGCATTTTATGATCTTCTAACAGTAAAAGATTGAGCCATACGGTACTGCACAGAGAGAACACATTAGGGATGGATTTGTTTAAAACATTCTAATATGCATATAAGCTATTAAGAGAACACAATACTCGATGAACCTCAATGAATGTGTGCGTAAAACAGAAATGCACTCAGTGCAGGAAAATTGATGCTATGACTTCTGTTCTCTATTGAGAAATCACTTGCAGTCTTTAATGCCCATGATGACACAAACCTAGTTTGGGATAACAACAAATACAAGTCTTGTGATACCACATCCCGATTTTGTAGTTAACATCCTTACAGTTACAATTTCTAACCATAGCTGAGACCCAGAAGTTATTACACCTAAGGAATCCCTTCTCTTACACCATATACCTCACTGGCTAACATCCCTACTTACAAACAAAACATTTTATAACCACAGAGAATCACCAATAAACTTTGAAACAGGGTGCACATGAATAGCTCTGAATCTGACCACACCCGAGAAAGGATCATTGCCTGGAATTAAGAAGTTTTCAGAACTTCCTTGGAGTACATATCCCAAAGAGACTGTTCATAGCTACAGAAACTACTTTCCCCCATCTTATCTGTAATCTGGAGATAACCAAAATCCTGGTGAGTTTTTCCTCCGCAGTCTACACCTTTGGATGCATCGACTGCTTATATAGACAATACCACTAGAACAGTATTTCTCATTTATTTTGTTCCTCCTAATGCAATGTAGCAGCTGACAATGAGCAACCACCAGAATCATAAGACCAACATCTCTCTACAGACTCCCCCACCATCCATCATCCCATATTTGAGAACCTCTCATTTGAAGTTACTTAAACAGAGCTGATTTGAACAGGATTCCGTTTCCCTCCTTCCCTCTGATGCTGTGTTTCAAAACAAGACATTTGGCTGGGCCCACCAATCTTACAACAGTCTATGGGGAATCCCACACAGTCTGGAATACCATGGGAACAGAGAGCAAGGCTAAAAATATGCCAGAGCCATCTGTTCACTCTACAGTGATTTTTTTGTGTTGCTCTGAAAACAAAGGGTTAACGTGTTGAACTGTTTTCCTAAAACCACTGATTCACTCACTTGCTAAAATAAGCTGGGCTGCATTAACACCTTCTCCTCCACTTCTACCAGAACTGAAACCAAGGCTTCCTGGAAAACAAGGCTGTTAGCAAAAGCTGTGACAAGCTGAAATGAAGCGCAGCCCATTATCGTCTTGTTCGTTAGCGTAAGTCAAACATAGCATAACATGGTTAGATCTTAAGAGATGCAGCAGGCAAATGGTCATGTGGGCGCAGCATGCTTTGCCTTTAGAGAACAAGACAGAAAATGTTTGGGTAACGTTAGGCTTATCTGCAAGTGATGCAGCATGGATTCATTTTCAGAGAAAATATTCTTCCTCTTTGCAGCTGGTGGTGTGTGTGATTGTTCTCGTCAGTACACAAAGGGAACTTACACAGAATAATGGTTTTCATGGCTTCCAGTTGTGAAACATCAGCCAAATGGGATCTACTCCAGGAATAATTACCATTTTTTGAAGTAAAACTGGGGAGAGAGGTGGAGCACACAGTGCCAGCTCATCAGCCAACACTTTCTTAGCGCCTTCCTTGCTGACACATGCAGTCACATTTTAATTGAGGTGTTATCATATGCATAGAACAAAAAAATACTAAAGACCAGTAGGAAGAGGCTGGAGAGGTTGGGTAGAACAGAGCAAGCCTGAACCATGACTGGTAGGTAGGTCACAGCATGCAGCTCAGACATCCCCTGCACCACTGAAAACACGGTGCCCAAAGCCAAACAGAAGCTGCAGAAAATGCACCAAACTAGAGCCTAAAGCTAGTGTCACTGCTACAGGTGTGTTCCAGGCTTGTGCCGAAAACCAGGCAACGACTCCAGACTGCACAGTTATGCAAAATCAGAACACGGCACTTTTCTGCCAGCCATATGATGGCACTCCATTTGTTCATCTCTGATTCGCAGGTCAAAAACATGGCTAAAAGTGCAGTGGCAGACTCCTGAGAGATGGTGCCACCCAGTTTTGTCAGCAACATCCTTACAGGTTGGATTTCTAGCCTCAAAGATACGAAGCATGTATTAGACCTACAGTCACTTCTCTTGACTGTATGCTTTCATTGTTACTTTCTCTCCTTAACGCATAAAACTAACCAAATAATATGCAACCAGAACACAGACTGTGTTTCACACGCAACATCTACTTTCAAAAACAATTTAGATGGTGGTCTGAGAGCCAGCCAGAGACCTGCCCAGGGCAGCACAATTTGGGCATCCTCAGCGCTCTCAGCCTGGTCCCCTGAAGTCAGTTTTGAAGCCAGCTGTTAAAAGGGAACATGGTCGAACTTCAGTGTGCTCACAGACACAGAGGATGAAATGTAGGTCTTGAGATCTGATCTCAAATGCAAATGTCTGAGCAGCAGTCCTGAAATTAAATTGAATGAAAGAATTTTCACAGCAAATTAATGCTTTGACACAAATCTTGGGATAAATGAGCACTGAATGAATCCAGCGCAGGGAAACACACATTAGTTAAGATGACAAACATCAGGCAGAAATGTATGATTAAAGGAACAATCTTCCACTTAGTTGAAGAGAAAGATGCTTAACCTTTCAGAAAAGTGTGGCTGGGAGATGACGTCCTTCCCCAAAGAAACAGTGAAGAAAATGTGCAGTTAGTACTACTCACTATGATGGGATAATTACCAAGTCTGAAATGAGGTTGACAGGTTTGAACAGCAGCTGACTCCTCTGACGTCAAGACAAGGGAAGCACAGATAAGCAGGCTGTGACAGCAGTCGCAGAGCACAAGTCAGGACTGCTAATGCTGAGAGAGGATAGCAACAAATGCCACCAAGAGCAAAGCTACCAGGGGCTGAGGGAGGGAGGGAGTCCTTGCTGCACCAGCTCTCACAAGCAGATTCCTGACCATAGCACTCACACAGCCAGCGGTGTTAATCTTTTCTAATTCCCCTGTGCCTTGTTGCAGCTGCCAGCTCCAGGCAATGTAACAGCCCACAAGCTACCTCATACCTCCTGTTCCCATGTCATGAGCAATTCCCCCATACAGAAATACATCATTCAAACTGCAAAGGAGGAAATTCTCACTGTATAAAATGACCCATAGAAATCCACATTGCTCTTTGATCTAAACCGGGAAAAACATTAGAAGGAATGATAATGAGCCAGCATTTTTGTGTAGAAAGGGATATACAAAATACAAAGGCTGTGTGCATATAAAATGCATGCTGATTCCAGCCTTAGAAGCTGTACAAGGGTGGTTCATGCTGCAGTATTTCCTATACTCTGCATCCTTATTAGACATTACAGTCTGGTCGATATCAGTACTTCTTAATGGTTTAGAAGGCTGAATGGAAGCAAGATCCAAAGCCTAATACAAAGAGAAAGGAAATAAAGGTGCACAGCTACGATGGAATTGTACTTTTGTGTTTTAGAAGTGTGCCAAATTCAACTGTTATCAATTAGAATTGGTATTGTACGAATCTCAGTAAGGGACTGGACCCAGTAATCTCAGCTTACTGTACACACTATTGAAAAGATAGTATCTGTCACAAAGGTAATTTTCTCTGCTGGCCTGTCATTTTACCCTCTCTTCTTATCCAGAAACAGATGGACAGGAAAGAGTGCTGGGCCCAGGGACTAAGCAGGAACAGCAGATTTTGAAACAGAGATTTGGCTAACGGAAAAACCTTACTCTCCTGAGCAGAAATATGAGCTGGACTGTGGCATCACTGCGTATGGAACCAGGGTATTAGTGTGTATGTGTGTCCCTGTCGATGTGCTGTGCACCTTGGTCAGTGTGCACCGGGTGGTGCTGTCCCTGGGATCACCCCACAGAGTACACCAGCTGGCTACAGCACCTTGCTTTTTAGCTGAACAGAGACACCACCATCTAACTTTCCTCTTGCACACAAAGGAGCAAGCCCCACCACAGAACCAGTAACAAACAGTAACAATACAGCACTTCACGAGCCAGAGATTCAGCTGGTACTCACTAGCCCTGTGCTCGCACTACTCTGGTCTACACCAGGAAAGGTGTGAGTTGTTCTGTGATGACTCCCATCAGCAGAAAGATCACATCCCTCAGGCTCAGGTAAGCAGGGTCCCAGTCCAGCTGTCAACCAAGGTAATAGTCATTAGAGAGGCATTTCTGTCCACCTGTACGTGGGGCTGTGACTGTTCATGCCTGTATGCGCAGCACAGAAGACCACACGTCTGTTCCCGTTGTGTGAAATTGTTTCCTCCTAAAGCCTTTTAAGAAGTTACTGTTTTGGACTTGCTCTTTTCTACTGCTGCTTTTTTCAATCAGCTTTTAGTAGGGATGTAGTTTGTGTTTTCTGTCAGTGTGTATGTATTTATCATCTCTCAGTGGTATATATTGATTTATTTTTTATATCTGTTGATTTTTTGTGTATCAGTATGTGAATTCATTTTTCCCCAGATTAAAATCAAACCAGCTAATACACGTTCCCTTTAGGTATTATGACAATAAAATCAAACCAGCTAATACACGGTCCCTTTAGGTATTATGACAACATATCACCGCAGTCCCAGACAGTGAAAATAAATTGCTTGGAAAACAAAACCAACTAATCCTTTCACTCTAAAAAAACCAATAGACACTGCTTACAGTGAATCAGGAGAGCTTCTCCTGAGATGGACCCCCAGAAATAAGGTGAGAATTGGTCACTGGAGCTCAAATTATTACATCTGGTGTAGAACATCCCCTACCCACTGCCAATCAGACTCTGCAGTTCTGCTTTGGAGCATCTATGCAAGAGGAGTGTGGCCTGGTTTATCCTTTTCACCACACCTCACCCCAATTCCAGGTATAACACATACAGTAAAACATTCCTAAACTACCTGAGTCCCTTTAAAAATCAGAGTAGGTGCTTACACCCCCTTCTTGGCCTTTCAGTTCATAGGCTCTTCTTCGCTTCACAGTAACCAGTTTAAACATTCTTGACAATTTATTGATCCCCTGTGAAATCCCTAAGTAGGCAAAAAGTGATTACTGTGTATTTGCCAGACTTTTCACAGTGCAATTTCTCTCAAATACTCAGAGCTTCTGCTGCCGCCGCCTTCTCTCAACCTGCCAAAACTGTGCTTGTATCTCTTTTCCTCCAACATAAAGATGTCTTGTAAGAGTTGCAATCAAGAGAATGCAGGAATTACAACAGATTTATACTGCAAGGCCCTCACCCAGTTGCATTTCAGTGCAGTGCTGGACCTGAGAAGCCAGTCTACCGCTGACAGCTAAACATGTACCAGCCACAAGAAACCACGGGTTACTCCTTGTGCACTTCCAGGGGCACAGTTTCTGATGTAGGTTACCTGCAAGCACTCAGGAGATAATTGTTACAGTAACAAGGATGCAATTTACCCTTCAGTGATAAGGTTCAGTGAAGCCCTGTAGCAAAGACAGACGTATGAAACATCAGGTGGGATGCTGAGAGCCTGAAAGAAAAAAAGGAGCCTTCTGGGAACACTTTTCACTGGACTAGATCAATAAAGGAACCTTCACTGGGCAGTGCATAGTTGGTTTCCTCACTGTGGAGTAAAGCAGACAGTTTCATGGTTTGTAACCATCTCAAGTTAAACAGCTGGACATTTTCACATCTGCATAGCAATGGCAGTGTCTATCTGACACTGCTGATTGTGGCCTGGCATATGAGGGCTCCCCACAAAAAGGGCTGATGGACTGATTCTGCCCAACGTGTTCATGGACTGGGTGCACTTTTCTGCATATTTTCTTAAAATCTCTTTATGAAAACTCTGACTCCAGGAGGTGGGGAGCCTCAGGGCTGCAGCTTGGTCAATATATCAGGGGAAACACCAAAGGAAAAATCAGCTGATGCCAAAAGGCAGTGCTGGTGCCTCAGTAACAGCAGGGAAGCACTTCTACTCCCACTGCAGTACCTCACCTTGCAGACCGACCTGCAGAATAGCCAGCAGCTGCCATATCTCTTAATCGTACTGGTCTGGACAGGATCCATGCCCTTTTTGTAAGAGTAGAAATAACAACCTCACGGGCCAGACCTATAGATATTACAGAGATGGGCATCCTGCCAACGCTGACTCTTGGAGGGACCAGAGACAAACACAGTGTCCTGGAAAAACTGCACCGTGTCTGCCACCAGTTCTCTACAGTTCTCTGCATAACCACGGTGGGCTGGAGCTGCATGGCCTGCCAAATGTGGGAAATGTGGAAGTCGCCCTGGAGATGCTTTGTGGTGTTCTGGGAACAGTTTGGATGAAAGGTGACACAGAACAGGGCAATTGCCATTCAAGTACATATACCTAAGTTGAGTCACAATGAAATGTTGCACCTGATGACAGCTCAGCCTCGCTGTTCTTTCTAGGTGTGAATTCACATTTCCTACAAATAAAGATTGATTGATTGATTAAATGATCAAGTTCTGCCCAGGTAAGGAAGCAGTGAGGAGGGTACAGAGGTAGTGAGGCAGCCATAGAGCCATCACATCATTAAAAGCTCATATAACACCAGACAAGGTTATGAAGGGGAGCAAAGTAGATAGGAGGGGGAAATGGTTCTCTTAGCACCATACTGAACCTGACCTTGAACAAAGCCAGAAGCAATGGACTTGATGCAGGAACCACTTGTACTATATTTTACAATGGAAGTCATGCTAGAAGAACTTAATAGCCATAAAATCTATAAATCACCAAAACCACAGGGAGGTATTTAACTCTGAAAAGTGCTTTTGCAATAAATTATTAAACCTTGGCAAACAACACTTAGCTCCTTATTTGAGAGATGCTGGAAGGCATCATTATGATGTGGGACTTAAATCAAACTTGTCTCATACCAGGACTTTAACCTTCTCCAGATGGATATCACTTTCCAGTGGCCACCATCATTCAGATACAGTCCAGCAGTCAGGACTCCCTATACTACAGGACATACGCCACCTTCATTGGTCGAGAACAAAAACTCTTTACAGCCAGGTTTGTCAAAGCCTCATTAGGCAGGACCAGTAAAAAAAGTGAGTGTTGAGAATTACAAATAGGCACCTCTTTTGAACCTTCATACTTGCTGGTCTCAGCAGCTGTGCGTTTTTAACCAGTGCACTCTTGGTTTTGGACTGTCTGTCATCCTAGAGTCCAGAAATACTGGTACAGACTGTTGTTCCAAACTTGCATACAAAGGGTACCTTTCCACACATCTCATGAAACAAGAGTTCATCACCTCCATTGCTTTGCAGACTTAAATGGGATGAGGAGCCACAGAACAGGACACATTACTTCTTGCCCAGAGTTTACAAAATGGTTTTGCTCTTCACTGTAGTAGGAAACCCACTTTAAAGGGATCATCAGGAAAGCCTTGCAAATGCTTCTCAAAACACAGCCACCAAAGCAGAGTCTGCCCAACATATCTCTCTGTGCGGATATCTTTGGTCTCCTGCTGAACCCTCTCTGCACACAGGGAGGGTCCATGTCTCTTAGAACAGCACCAACACAGCTCTTTCATGTACTTCGCATCCAGCAATGAGATCAGGGGAAGAAGCAAGGCTCTGCAAAAAGGAACATTTTGTCAGTGATAAAAAAGGGCACCATCTATTTGGCCAGCAGTCAGAGAGACATGAGATGGCAAAGGAGACAGTTCCCCTGCTCCAGGGTGTTTTGTATCTTGATGATAAATTCTTGTGGCTAAATTGCTTCTGGCTCCCATCATGTGTCTCACTGGTCCCTGTTTATTTACACTGCTACACTGGTGAGAATTATGGAAAGGTGCAATAACTGAATTACTGTTACACTTGCAGATAATGATGGCAAGGCCTTTTGAAGGCTGCTACCCTAGCACATGCTTTGTCTGGGATAAAAAATGAACAAATAATAAACAAAAGAAGAATCTTAGAGCACAGTGCACACTGAATGGTACTCCATTGAATGGTAGCATTAGCATCAGCCAGAGGTCAATCTTCATGCCAAAGAAACAGAGGGTAACATTTGTACAAAGGGAAGAAATATTAGAAGGTAATGTTTGTGTCCTTGTTACTATCAACTTTACAGAATGTGGGTGAACACAGGACTCGGGAAGATGACTGGCAAGTGCTGAGCTCAAGGCAAGCTGCAGACTTCTATTCTGAAAGCCTTCCACCAACAAATCTCAGCCTAAAGCTGCACAAAACCAAAGGCTCGTTGTAGGCCTGCTCGCTGGGAAGGATGCTGTGGGCTGGGAACTAAGCAAGTGTTGCCCACCTCATCAGTGCCTTTAATGTCAGCACCAGGGGAAGACAGCCAAACCTCCTGTGGGTTAAGAGATCCTCACCACACCTCGACTGCCCTGCTGGGAGGCACTATAGCAGACAGGCCGTATTGCAGGGACAACCATGAGTCCTGGGACACAGTGAGAGGCAAACAGCCAGGATGGATGCACAGTAACACAAGTGCAACCCTGCGCAGGCCAGCTGTGGTGCAGGGCCAAAGCTCGAGGAAGTGAACAGGAACCTTTCCATTGACCTGAATGCCTTCTGCAGGTATCAGGTGCAGGATCAGCAGCGAGGATAAGCCAGTTAATAGCAGGGCCTTTTCACCGTTGGTGAAGCTTCTCACAAGCAGTAGCACTCAGCAGAAGTAAGACTTACAAAGGAGTTTGACAGAAATCTGCAGCTCTGTGGAGCTCTGCCAGAAGTTTTGCTCTGTATCAGGAAGAAGCTGAAAACTGCAGACTCACTTTTTCAGTGTCAGACTCCTGAAAAAACTGCTTCTCTGTTCATGATTTTCTGTTGTTTCTCTCAGCACTGGAAAAAAACTTTCCCTATAACATGGGATACTCTGTTTCTAGGACATTTCCTTCCTGCACTAGCTCACTAAGTAAATTTCACGTTCTTGTATGCTTGACCTTTCAGAGTAATCTCTAGCCTTTCACATCTGGTTTTCAAGCACTTTCCTGTGCCTGTATTCTAGGATCAATTACTCAGCTGATTCAAACAGGAAAGGCTACACTTGCTCCAAAAGACACTCGCTATGTGGGCTATTAATATCTTACTGGTCATATAATATAGATATAAATTTAGTGCTAATACAGGGTGCTGAATTAAAGCCTTGCAGACCAAAGCCTTAAAAGCGTGTGTGAATCAGGTGCAGGCAGTAGCCTTTCAAGGTTTCTCATCCTGGCCATTCAAACCTAACACAGCAGCTCTAAGATGTGGTCTGACGGTTCATTTTATGCTTGGATACACTACATATTGACAGCAAAGGGAATCTGTGGCAACCACAGCTAGATCCGAGTTGCAGGCCAGTGCCTCAGACAGACTAGACAATCTGTCACTCCTTGAATAAATTATCTGCTCAGAGAAGAATATAATATGATGCTATTCTCAAAAAAATCACTCTCTTCCTGTTGTCCTTTCATGGTAGTTTAAGCTGCAAACACTGACTGTTCATCTGTGGAAGTCTGCAAAGGTAACCGAGGCATTTACTGCCCTAGGGTCTTCCTTCTTTATCATTCAAAACCACAGCAGCACCAGCAACTTCTTTCAGAAGAGACAAGAAGCATCACTCAAGTCCATAATGCCAGAAAGCTGCCCCTGGCGGGAAGGTGAGACTCTGAAGCTTTAAAAGCAAAGGGATTGGAAATAAAAGTGGGAAGGGGAGAGGGATTTCTCTTCCTAAAAGACACAGCAACAGGAAGTGCAGTCAGATCTCACCTGCACTCACACTGCCTGTCTGCATCAAGCCAGCATCCATACAGCAGGGTGCTCCAAGGTTCCTGAATCTGTGACACTGGAAAAATATCTCTAGAGAACAAGAGTTTTCTATACAATTCCTGATATGTTTTTCTCTCATCTCTGCTGAACCTAACAGCAAACCTCTGTCATTTACAGAAACAAACCTTTTTTTTCCCAGGATGCTGCTGTTGTCCTCGCTGAAGCAAAACTCTCAAAATGCATCTAAAACATCTGATGGAAAAAATCTGCTCATTGTCTAAATGGCCATGGTTTAGCCTGGGTAAGACCTGCTGGCCCTGCTCCAGAGCGAGCGTAACTGGTATAAAGGGAATTCACAGAATCACAGAATAGTCAGGGTTGGAAGGGACCTCTGGAGATCATCTAGTCCAACCCCCCTGCAGACTGAACTTCTAGGGAAAGCCAACTCAGACTGTTTGAGTATATTAAAGGAGGTTAAATGTTAAGTAAATACTCAATTAAGGAAGGAAGACAACTAATTAGTAAGGCTAATTCTGTGCTGAAATGGTCTGAATGGTGCACACGTACCCACTCATCCCAGCACCTCCTTCCACACAAAATAAGTCTCAGTTTGTGAAAAGAGTAGCTCAGCTTTCAGCAGACCTGTGTTAAATTACCAACTCTTGTCACAGACTCAGTGTTTTCATCATGGACAGGTCATTAGTTTCGTTGCATGTCTGCTCTCCAACCCCCAGGACAGTGAAAATAAGTACATACTGACTGAGACACTTAGACACTACAGCAATGAATCCAAATATGTGTGCATATGTAGGGCTGTATAAATTAAAAGTACCTGCAGCAATTACAGCACTCCAAGACTTCTAAGAGGTCAAGCAAATGCTTCTCTGTCCCTAGATCTTTTCTTAAAATAGGTCCTGTTTGAAGGAGTCTTGTTACTGAAAAAATAAATTGTTATTCCACTTCAGGCATTGGAACAATACTACAGTGGGCAGCTGGCATATATCATGGACATATGAAAAGAAGCAAATGCCTTATGCAGTGTTATATAAAATCCATTAGAAACAGCAAGCCTGGCTGGTTTGAACCTATTTGGCCTATACTCTCATCTACTGCAACACAGCTCTCACAACCGACATGCAGAGGTGGAGAGATTCTAAAAATAACCAGTGCAGGGAAAGAGAGAGAAGGATGAGGAAGAAAATGTTTCTTTAGCCAGGCCGACAGATTGGGCGGCAGTTCACAATGACCAAGGAATGCTTAGTTCCAGTCCCGCTCTGTTAGCAACCCTGCATTCCCTAATGTCTCAGTGGCAGACCATTTATGGAAACTTAACATGACCTAAATACATATATAAGACATGTAAGAAGGGATTTTTTCAGTCTGAGGACAGGCCAGAAATTGTCACAAATCAGCCAAAAGAGAGCTCTGACACAAGACAAAATCTAGCTGTCAGTGAACTGATGTTGGACATCACCCTGATGCTAAGCCAAACATACATAGCTGCTAATTCAGTAACAGGAATCCAGCTAGAGGTCTCTTATATAAGCTGTAAAATTGGATTTTAAAAAAAAATATATATCGCACTCACATGTTGCCCTCTGTTTCCCCAGAACAAACCATTCTGGGGAAACCAATGCAAAATCATATTCTCACATGCAAGCTCTCCTCCTTTGCTGGACTGTTATCCCAGGGCTCAGATTTGAGTCACAGGGTCCTGTCACAAGTTTATGGCACGCTGGGAGAAATATTGTTCTTCCCCCCTTCCCACTCCCATTCTCATTTAACTACAGCATATTCCAATTCTTGCACAATTGGTGCTGCATAAGTGAAAAAGGCTTCCCATAAAGTACTAGGGAAAGTGATGAAAGCAAGGTAATTGCTCTGTGTAGATTAATGGTCCCAGCACATATAGCATGTTTTATACTAAATCACAGAGGTAAGTTTATACAGTACCTGGGAACAACTTGCAAGCAGATGTAACACACAGATTTCATCTAACACTTGAACTACCTTGTATTTTGTCACTGACATTGACTTCAGGTTACTGCTGAGAGATGGGCAGACATGGCGAGAGCAGGAGATCCGGCACAAGTTACCACTAAAGCCAGCACAGATGTACTGCATCCCAACTCCTGCCCTTGCAAACTATCTCCTGATGGAGCAAAAAACACAGAGAGAAGCCTGGCTAGATATGCAGATCTCCTCCAGCCACCCGCTAGGGTAAGACCCGAAACACAACAGCAACACTCTCAACACTGTATGTAACTATATCAGATGCAAGATTTAACAGTTGGCTAGTTAGGATAACAGCAAGCAACAACAACAACAAGTTTTACTTCCTTCCCTATAATCAAAGGTCTTCTCAGACTCATTGTGTTATTTTTCCCCTAGTGAAAGCATTCAGAGCTATGCTAGAGTAATAGAGAATAGACAGCCTGTAGTTCTCATAATTATCAGTTGTCATCTCATCTGAAAGAAAGGCTCCTGCTGCATCAGATGTACAATTAACTTGTTCTTCTCTAGCAAGGGCACTGCATGAGTGAAATGGTTGGGAGGGTCTTCTTTCTCCCAGCAAACACATGACAAAGCTGTGCTCTCAGTTCAAACCTGGGAACGGCCCTGTTTTTACCTTAGACTCAGTCCTTCAATATTACTGTCATTGATTTGTATGGAAAATCAGTTGTTAACCTATAGCCTTAGACTACAGTTAGCACTGCAGCTCTAAGTGTCCTGCGCTGTGGATGGCATTTACACTTACTTCAGTCCAGGACACAGCTAGACTGTCCAGGATAACCTGCACTGTGCTTCTACAGATCTACAGTTTTGTGGATGGTCCACTCAGATTCACAGGTCTCTGTAGTACTCCATTCACATGAAAACATGCTCAAAGAGGCACAGAGGCTTCAAATCATGCAGCCAGAAATGCTGGCATTACACAATTTGCTTTAATTTCATCTCACTGTGGAATACAATAAACATAATTTGGCTTATATGATACAAGCAAACACTATCTTTGTTCTTGCAGCTGATTGGATCTGTGCTGTCATTTCACAGGCTCCTGAAAAGTCCCTGTGAACTCTGATCTCACTGAGTGCTCAACAGTGTGTCTCCAAAGTATCACACTGCATGGCAGATTAATGCCCCATACTTACCCAAAACATTAGACCAATACCCACAGGCAGCATCTGAACTGTCCAGTGCAACCTATGTGCCCTGTATACGGGCTCAGCACTGATGTGGATTTTGCCCTTTACAGCTTTTGGAAATAAGACAGGGAAGCAGAGGCACAAGATATTGCAAACTCATGGCCTGTTTGGAGCAAATAATGAAGGGTGGAGTGTAAGAACCTGAGGAGAATGGAATATTCAGAGGGTCAGGTGGCAGCAATAAAACATCACATTTCAAATTACTGTTGAACAGAACAATTTATCAGATGCTCTCAGTAAATTGTAATACTGGTTCCACTTCTCCACCCCAGAAATAAACTTGTGTTACATATCAATTGCTGAGCAGATAGGCATCTACAGCCAGTGCAGACCAGTGACAAAGCTATCATACATCAGCTACTCCTGGTCTTCAAAAGGACAAAATTTACACACTAGACAATGTCAAGATAAAGCACTGATTAAATAAAAGAGAAAGTCGCTGCAAATTCTGCTTAGCATTTTTCACTTCATAAAGAAAATGGAACAAACTCAGGACCTGCCAAAAGATGAAAGGAAATACGCCAAAGAAATCACCACCTAGCACACAGTATACAGCCAGCAAGTTTAAACTCTGACAGCAGAAAGAAGGCAGCAGCAAATCCTGTGAAAATAACTCACCAGTAAATATCTGGAATGAGGAAAAAGACTTTAAGCATGGGCCACTGAAGTTGAGCACAAACAGGGATCAGTGACACTAAAATCATGGAACTAATGTAAAATATTTACTCTCAGAAGTGGAAAAAATAAATGACATAAGGCTTTAGAAGTGCTGCATACTTCTAAAGCACTGGACTACTGATGCAGTCGGAATACTGGGAAAGCAAGGGCAAACCCTACCTGTCTGTCACTCTTCCCTAACCAGATGTTACTGCTCCCACTCATCCATCAGCAGAGCTTCATCCATCACACTAGTGCGCCCACTCTCCATTGCAGCCCAGAGAAGCACTTTCTGATTTTTAAGTCTAGAAGTTTGTGGACTGCCAGTGAGCTGCAATGTGCACAGAAAAGCTCTTCCAGAAGTGACGTTAGTATGGCAGTTCGTCAGCCTTCCACGCCTGGCAGTGGAGTCCAAACTCCATGTTTAGTAGGTGTGTCTGGAGTTCACAAAGGATGGGACAAAGCACTCTGGGCACATCTGGGAAGACATTCCCTGAAGCTGCTGTCCTTCGGCTCTGGTACTTTCATGAATAGCCAGAAAAGCAAGAGCGTGAATGAAGTGAAACTCTGGACACACGATTAGGGAGGAGGTAGACCAGGATGTGCCAAAAAGATACTGATTACTAAACGTTTCCAAAGCATGGCTGACACACTGCTTTTTCCTATGCAGGGCTGTGCGGCTGGAGCCATCTGCTTAAGGACTTCTGCACAGCACAGCAGGTCTCAGATGGGCTGGTACCCACCCCTTTGACTGTCTCCTGTGCACAAAAAGGGGGAAATTCCTGGTCAGGCAGAGAGCTTGGGCAGTTTTTCTACAACAGCTGTTCATACCTGCATCTCTAGGAAGAAAGATAAAGAGAACTATAAATATTTAAAATAGCATTTATTAATCATCTCCTTGTTTCTTCTGTATAAATGTTATATAACTGCTTTAGGAATAGGGCTCTGAGTTTTAAGCATAAACTGGTACAGCTCCTTTTACGCTAATAGAACCATTACAGGCCCTATTCAGTCTTAGAGTGGCATCAATCAGAATTTCATTAAAGCTCAGAAAGTTACAGCAATGCTAGAGTAATGGAGAACAGTTAGGCCCTTGAAGTGTCCTTCAATCTAAGGGAATAAAAATCCTAAACAGAATCCTAAACAGATCCTTTGCTCATCTAATAATATGCAAAGATAAATTCTAAATTTTTCCAGGTAGTTTTCCACGAGGTCATGAAAGCCTCTGTTTTTGTTTATTCACTTTCCCAGCATTTTCAGGAGTGTCAGAGGACAGACAGGTTCTCCCTGTTGTTATCTCTTTTATGCCAATAAAAAATAGAATATGAAGCTTCTGGGATTTTCAGCAGTTAAGACCAAAGATAGTCAGTCTAAGATGAAACATCTATGCTTTTGTTTGAAAAGATCAGTGAAATATTACCACAAGGACAAAGACACTGAAAAGATTTAAACAAGTGCTCAGTTTGCATTTAAGTTTTAATTCAGAGCTCACAGGCATTTTTGTTCAGGTTTGGTTGAGCTCAGTTTAGATAAAATTGTGAATCTTGCATACAATCAGAACTGTATCTTCTTTCACTGCCACAGACACATCTACTCTTTCTGTAAAGATGCAGACTTGAGCTAGGAGTAAGTTTTTGTTCTTCCTGAGCAAGAAATTAAAGCAGGAACAAGAATATCTGGGTTTAAGCAGTCAGTAGAGGTTACAAATCACAGTTGTCATTGTTAAGAAAAAGTGAACAATGCAGAAAGACATCTACAATAAATACAGTGGTCATATGTGTGTTCAGCTACTGCTCATTGGTCTTTTGCATTTAGTCCTGCAGAGAAATCTGCTGATACCTTTTGAGACAGTATTTCCATCCTTCTCCCCTTTCATTCACTACAACTTATCCATTAGCACTTCTGCTGAATGCGCTTTAGCTGATTTGAAAGTGTCAGGACTGATTGTTCGCTGGGTCTGTCCCATAATTTTAAAATCCAAGTCAATTTTAAACACACTGAACAGACAGGAGGAAAGGTACCCTACTCTCTTCCACTCTATCCCAATGATTCTGAGGCTCATTAATTTTCTTTGCACCTATTTTTAGCTCTATTCTAACCACCATGTCCCTTGGCAAAGGATGCTCTTCTAAATACATGGCTGATCTTCTTCCCCTCCTCTTCAAGGTACTTGTAGCAAGTATGTCAGGCTCCGATCTGGACATCCTCTGTGGACATACAGAGCCCTCCTAAAGTCAACGGAGCTCCACAAAGGTGCAGAGTGATGCAAGGTTTTGCAATTTCATTATTATTTCCATTTGTTTGAGGAAATTTCCTACTGGCCACCTCAATAGACTAATAGACTTTTCAAGCATTCGGAGATGATCCCACGCAGAACAAGCCAAGACTTGGGTACATCTAAACTTCACCACCAGACTTACATGTGCTGGTGGACTAGATTGTGTCACACTCAGCCACATTCATACATGCTCAATCTTTCCATGGAAAGCAAACACAAACCTAACCCTGAACTGCAGTGTAGGATATGGTCTGACTCCACATAATGGATGGGTTTGCTCTCTTTGGCATGTGCAACATACTCATAAAGAGCACTAGGGAAGACTGCGGCGGATGACCTGCCATCTTTTTCTAATATTACAGGCTGGTTTCCAAGCAATTGGTCAAGCTCTGTTCACGAACACTCAGACCAGGCAGTGAAATGGAAAAGCAACTTTATGTCCACTTCAGTAATGTACATTCAGTCTTTTTATAACAAGAGAAAATAAGATGCCACGTCTCAGGCTCCAGCCTCTGACAACACTCCATCTTTGAGTTAGGAAGAAGATGGGAAAATGCATGTAAGAAAAAGCTATTTAAAGACAACAAGAGTCACGAGAGTTACAGGTAATTTGGCCAATTTCTTGCCAGATACAGACATGACACTTTCACATTACATGCTGTTGTGCTGACTAACACATCAGTGCAACAAACTGCCAAAATATGTTGACACACCTTCATGTAGTGAATAGGGACCTGTTTATTTTATTGTTAATCCTCCTACTGTAATTCAACTTGATGGAATTGCATGTGTCCTTTTGTTCCCAATGCACAGATTATCCAACATGCAGATAAGTTTGAGGATGCTGTCTAGATGGTGGAGGTGATTTTCAGGTCTGGATAAACAAAGCTGTTCACCCTTTTGAACTCCAGGGTCTGAGCTCCCTCTGAAATCCCACAGAAGACAGGAACTTCATGAAGAGTTCCAAACCTACACTAGATAGGAAAGATTTAAGGGCAGAAAGGTGCATGGCAACAGTTACTAGAAAGACTACAGTACTGCCAACAGCCTCAAGGTAGGGCTATAGGTAGCAAAAGGAAAAGAAGAGATCGACACAGATATAGAAAACAGACAGGAGAGGAAACAAAACATGAAGGAAAAGATCAGCAACACGTTGAGCATGTGCTTTTCACTAAGCGTGTGAACAGTTGCACAGACACCAGTAAGATTGCTCAGTTTCTTAGGTCTCTGCCCTTAAAGTCTGCAAGACTTTACTACAAAAGTAGTGCATGCAATCTGTATACTTGGGTGAGCCAGTAGAGAATTTCCTGCATATATTTTCCTTTTTCTCAGTTATTTTGATTAACCTGATTGCTCTTTACTGCAAAGAGCAGAGCTCTCAGGAAAACAGGAAGTATCTATGAGGCTCATCTTAGGTGTGATGTATTCAAGCACCTTTTCTGCACCTGGGTTATTTTAAAAGGTCAGATATAATTGCAAAGTGTAGATGTAGGGTACCTGTATCAAAAATCTTCTCTTACATATTTTGTTTTCTGGCATGTATATGTGAGCTTCCCTACTGCTGTCTGTGATTAAGGTGGATCTCAGAGATCCTTAAAGCAGCTAAAGAGCAGTTTATTTTTCCAAATAAAAAGATGATTCCTATCTTTCACTTGAATTTATTTATTTTAAATATTTGAATGTTTTATGCCAAATAAGAGGAGTCAATGGCTTGAGTCACAGTGGCTAGCTTGGGCTGTTGGCAACTAGAGCCCTCCGTTTAATCAGAAATCACTGCCAAGGAACAGACAGTGTTTGCTTCCAGACAAAGTAGGTTGTCAGAATATTTTGTGCTATCATTTAGTCTGACAGCATTATCTCAAAGTGTTGACTCACACCTGTGAGTCTGTGAACTGTGGAACATCTTGATCAGCAAGCTAATTTCCTTCCCAGCCCCGCTCTGCTATTCAGAATCTCACCTTGCAGGAATGCTGAGCAGTCTAGCCCCAATTCAGCACAACCGTGCAGAGTGTGTGCTTCAATGGAAGAAGCATGCTCACAGGGTGTTCCTACCTATTCTCAACTGCCCAACAGGACAGTTTTCTCAAACAGGCCACAAATAGTCCAACTGAAGTCAGGGTTACTCATGCATACAGCCAAGCATGTGCTTTAAATGCCAGTTCAAAATTTTGCAGTTCAGATTTTTTTCAAATCCTCTGTCTGTCAACACAAGCTTCTGGTTATCCATTTTCTGTCTCCTAGCCTTATTCCCCTAGAGCACTCTCTCAAAGAGGTAACCCTTGGCTCATCAGGAATATTATGGTATAGCTTGGAAAGACTGATTTAATAATATCTCAGCATTCCCGACAGGTGTCTAGCCTAGCCTTTAATACTTAAAAAATTTACTACTCCCAGCAGCTTCTTCCACTGCTTCTCTCTCCTTACAGATAATAAAACAGAATCAAACAATAAATTAACCTCCCTTCTGGAAAAAAACCTGTAGCAGTGAATAGAAATGATAGCTTTCTACTCTGCTTTTAGAATTTAAATAATGAAATGTACTTCTGCTGTGGAATACTACAGCATGGTTAAAACCTTAGAAAGCTGTCAGTTTTTACATCCCTTGTGCTTTCAGATTAATTTCCAGAGGATTCTGTTAAAATGGATGCTCCCAATCACATGGGACTTCCTGAAGGGAAAACTAATAAGGCTTAAGTTCAACAAATCACTGCTACATGTATTCAATTTGAACTTTTTATTTAACTCCATTCCTGTTCAACAAAAAATAATCAATGCTTTTATCTTCATACACCTACACCCTACTAACATCACTGGGATGTGAGCACGTACCTAAGTGCTCAGCACAACTGAAGCCTATGGTTTTCCCTCTCATTCATTGCCTTTATCAATGGTATAAATTCAGCCACACATATCAGGCTATCCATCAGTGTCTGACTGTACTTATGCAGAGGAGAAGCAGTGGTTCAGGCTGTACCAGACTTCCTTCCAACAATGTTGCTGTTAAAGAGATCTTCCCCTGCCTTTTTGAAACCTACCAACTTTTTTTTTTTTTTTTTGCATCGACAGATTTTCAGCACAAGTAACGGAGCTTCTTATTAAGTGTGCCAGCATCGTGAACTCTGGAACTGCAGCACTGTAGTATCAGTGAAACATCAGAAGCTCCTGGTTGCACATGGATCATCAGCTCAGCTTTCATAACAAATGTGTTTCTTGTTTTTCCTCACTCTAGGAAGCGCTGACCACCAGTAGCATCACTGGGGCCGGCCACATACAAAGTTGCTGTGGCAGGCTAATGCACATTACACATATTGCAGATCAGCCCTGTCACCTCTTCGACTTTCTCATCAGCTACAATTCAGTCTCAGCACATGCAAGGCAGTGAAAGGCTGTACCAAGGAGAACACTGCTGAGGTGCTGTATAGACCCTTTTTGATTAAAGATTTCCACAGTGGTGCCAAATCCCTTTTTCTTATCCAGCTACCTTAAAGTCAATTTTTCAAACTAATTCCACAGAGGGCTTTGGCAAGAAATCTCTATTGCAAGCAAAAATGTAAAACTTAAAAAACTTCACAGTTTTAGGCTATTCTTAACTTGGGTAACTTTGCACCAGCATCTTTATTCCCCTTCCCTACTACTCTTGTGAATAGTATTTAAAAAAGTAACAAATTAGGAACTATTACAGGATGCTGAGTCACTCAACAGAGCTCAGGAAAGTCTGATGCATTTTTTGACTGCTTCCTGCATGACCGTGGGCTCTACAGTGCAAACCAATGTCATGACTCTCACTGATACAGGCTTTTACAACCCTGAAGCTTGTATCCAATCATAAGAACCCAGGGGAGCTGTCTTCCCTGGTATGAGCTTAGTTGATAACTCTTCCACTAAATAATTCTTGTTATTGCACAGATTTCAGGATTGGGGAACCAGTTTGCAAGTGATCAGAATCAATGATCACCTCTTTTACAAGAAAGCAAAAAAATGTCTGCAGGAGACAGTTTCCCCAGAAACAACATGGGGTTATCATTTATTATTTGCCATGTGTTTGTTCCAAGAGGTTATAAAGTACAGTCCACCCCAGGCTGTATCAACACCAACCAAAGTTTCTCTCATAACCCAACTCATATACAGGAAGACTATACCCAAGAGGAGACAAAATCCTGAATTTAGTGAGTTTCTCAGGAGTAATTTGCAATTTTGGGTATGCTGAACAAGACATTTAAGAGAATTAAGTTTCAGGATTGCTGAGCATTTTACCCCAAAAGAAAAACGCAATCTGGTGCTGCCTCTCTGCCTACAGGGCTGGGTGAGTAATCGCTCGTGGATCCTTCTGCAAGTCACTGACTGATTTCAAATCCCCTTCGCTGACACCTGTGCAACTCCCTTTGATGTCTACAAATAGCGCTAAGAGGACAACATGCTCCGAGCATGATAAAACCTGTCTTCTAGAGCCACCCGTTAGTGTATTGCACTGTTGCATTCCTATTAGCAACAGCAACGAGGAAAAAAAAGAAGGATCAGAGCAGCACTGCCATCTACCACTCGAAGACACTCTCTTGTAACAACACTTGCAGAGTGAGAGACAAGGCTGTAGCAATCTAAGCCTTCGTTTTGGATCTCCTACCATGTGGCAGACCCTGAATATTCATTACCTATTAAAAGCTTTGAAAGTGTAAATTCATCCCACAATCAAGCCAACTGATTTATTCACACAGCTAAGTCACACTCACTTACAACCTGTGACCTAAATCTATTAATCCAGCACACACACACACACAAGAAAAAAGTATTTTTTTTAAATTTTGATAATATTAGTTGAACAAAGGTGAGCATTTTAAAATTGTGTGTGGTGTTTCTTTCAAGCAGTGGCTGACACACAGCTCAGCACTGTATTAAGCCTGCCTTCCTTGCTGGTCCCAAGAAGTGGTGCAGATATTGCTTATGTTATCTGGCATGCAGTGATCCATTTAACGAAGACTTCACAAAGTCTTCATGGGAATCACATCAGCTCTTTAATAACAGTCTCGGAAGTGCCAAGCAGGAAATATCACAGAAACCTCACCTAAAGGGAACAATAACTCCCCCATCAACAATAGAAAACACAACAGCCAGTTCTGACAGTGGGGAAAATTGCTTTGTTGAGCACAATGTGTTATTGGGTCTAGCACCTCCTGAGTCTTTTCCTAGGGCCAAGGTAAAATTCTGATAAGCTTCTGCTGTACATGGGAGATAAAATCACATTTTCAAAAATGACTGGAGCTGTTTGGAGTCACTGACTTTCAACGGAATTAGAGAAACATCAAATACAGTTTGGAGGTTTACATTTAAAATGCCATCAAAATTTAATCTTTTGATAGCTTCTCCTTTCCTCCCCATCTGATAGCCTATGACATTCCCTGAGTTCATCGCTGATATCATAAATAGCCCCATGAGCTCCTGAAGGAAGAACGAGTTTTTGAAAGGTTATTTAAAGTTCAGTCCTGTGCTGAAATTGCCATCACAATCCAATTACAGTGCGCACTGAGCACACACTTTGGGTCTTAAAATCAATTTCCATTCCAGGCTGGCAGTTTACTCCTAGAAATCAGTTCTTGCATGTTGGTATTACAATATACACACACACATATTCAAACATTATAAACACTGATATCCTGTTTCACAGCCTCATGCATTTCACCTGTATTTCCTTTGTATTCATTCATTGCTGTCCACCTGTTTGCAATCTACCCATTTGAAGAGAACATCCTTCTTCCCCCTTCCTTTCGGGATCCTTCTGCCCCATTCATTTAGAGAAACCACAGGTTGGTGTTCATGATGGCACACAATAAGCATTATTGTCAGCATGTTCACTATAATTAAGCAGGCATAATGACTAACAGACTGATTGTAAAATGGGTGAGTTTCTAACAGTAGTGAGAGTAGGAAAGAAAATACAGAGAAAAGAAAAATTAAAGTTGAAATGGTATTCGGTTAATTAGAGAAATACCTTCTGTGACTGGCACACCTGCTATTCAGTGAATGACACAAGCTCCTAAAACACTGTGAGTTTTAAAGTAGTTCTACAGTGCAAAAAGGGAAAGAAAGGTACCAGTGTACCAGCTCAATGAGGTCAGATCACACAGGCACCTTCAAAGAACTCTGAGAACACCCTTCTAGAGTCTCACTTTTTCATACAAAATCCCAGGATAAAAGGCCAGTTCTACATCTTTGCCTCTGTAGAAGGTGCCCCAGAGGATGCTCTGCTTGGTGTCCTTGTGGGGTCAGGAATCATCTCTGCTGAAGCCAACAAGAGCGAATGTAAGTGTCCCTTCAGCCATCCCACGCCATACAGAAGTCTGGGAGATGAACCTGATTCTCAGATCTCATCACAGAACAAAGTAAAAGAGAGGGGGGGAAATCAGACCCAACTTTTCACAGCTATTATCCATGGCAACCCTTCCTCCTATAAAAAAGGTATTTGAAATGTCTCTCTTCACACTTCACCAAAATAGAGACACTAGCAATTTCTTGCTATGAGGAGAGTCTACACTCCTATTCTCTTCACCCTGTACTGTAAATCCAGGCAATCAGTGCTATAGCATAGTGCAACATCTACAAAATGCAAGCAATGGCAAGCACTGAATTAGGAGAAGTGCCATTGAATGGAATGTATTGCTAAAGAGCCGCTGCAGCAGCCAACTGCAATAAACCCAAAGGTATTTTATAGCCACATTATTCCACCAACTAAATCATGCAAGCTTTTCACCTGAAATGTTGTGTAGATCATTTGTGTTTATAACCACTTGGACCAACTCCTCCAAAGCTCCATTCCCTTCCAAACAGGCGCTAATTTGCTGTAACACAGCTAGGGCTAACTGACCACCATCATTTAAACAGGAGCCACCCACCAAAAAGCCCAAGCAATGACATGCCCAAAACTGAAGGTGTCCCTGAAGACGGAAGGAATAAACTGGGTGAATAACATAGCGTCATGGTTTCAGTTGGGATAGAGTTAACTTTCTTACTAGCAGCTGGTATAGTGCTATGTTTTGGATTTGGGATCAGAAATAGTGTTAATAGCGCACTGGTGGTTTTGGTTGTTGCTAAGTAGTCAAGGCCTTTTCACACCGCCTCGCCAGTGAGGATACTGGGAGTGCACAAGAAGCTGGGAGGTGACACTGCCGGGACAGCTGACTCCAACTGACCAAAGGGCTATTCCATACTATGTGACATCCTGCTTAGTATATAAAGCTGCGAGAAGAAGGAAGAAGGGGGGGATATTTGGAGTTATGGCATTTGTCTTCCCACGTAACCATTACGCGTGATGGAGCCCTGCTTTCCTGGAGATGGCTGAACAACTCCCTGCTGACGGGAAGCACTGAATGAATTCCTTGTTTTGCTTTGCTTGCATGCGCAGCTTTTGCTTTACTTATTAAACTGTCTTTATCTTAACCCACGAGTTTTTCCTCAGTTTTACTCTTCCAATTCTCTCCCCCATCCCAACTGGGTAAGTGAGCAAGTGGCTACGTGGTCCTAGTTGCTGGCTGGGGTTAAACCACGACACATACTTCAAATAGTCTCCAGCAAAAAATGACACCCAAACAGAGCTGTCATGCTGTGAGAGTGGTGATTACGGTGCAGTCATGATGTGTCCCTTGAGGCATCGTTGATTTTCATGCAGTAAATATCCCTGCTGCATGGTGCCCTCCTCCTCCTCATACCATTCTATGGCTCCAGGCAGCAGACCAAGAGGAGCAATTTGGCCCAGCATGTGCCAATGCACAGAATACTCAGTGCTCATCCCAAAGGAACGGCTGATACAGAAGATCACCCACCTCTACCAGCTGCTCCACCCGCTCAGGGAGCAGCATGGTTCATTCGTGCCAAGCACAAGGCACAAGTACCAAGAGGACGCTTCCATAAACCAGGATTGTCAAGTTTCTGAAAATGTATTTAAAACGCCATGGTGGAAAGAAAACTATTGCTGGGAAAAGAAACATAGTTCACAATAGTCATACCAGATTTACAAGAAAAATACAGTAAGAGAAATCACATGGGCCTATGTAAAAGAAAAAGCAATCTGTGCCGTGTACTTCTGGTAAAATGAAAGTAGTCTGTGATTATTTTACCTCTTCCTCAGGTTACCTGGGTGACTACCTAAATCAACAAACAAATGATCTGCATCTGCCAGCATTCCTAGCAGGACACTAACTTGACCTATGCCAAATTCACTGTACATAGCAAACCATCTTTTCATCCACTGGAAAGACATCATGAGCTTGGTTAGAATCAAAGCTTGCAATCTGGCTGACAGATAACCAGAAGTCCTCTAGACTACCAGCAGAGTCATCTGGCAAGGTGACTACTAGGACTGTTGTGAGGTGGTAGGTTATTGATAAAGACAGTAACGTGTCACTCACAAAATAGCACTGGCAGTTATAGATGTATTCACCTCCAAATTTAGACTTTCCCAAAAGATAGTTTGTCAACAGCAGACTGATCAAACCAATTTCATTCTCTAAACAAGACACATTGGACTGTCTGATTGGGAGCAAATATCACAGCACTTTCCAATAAATGCATCCAACTGTGCAGAAGAGTTTGCATTTGGCAAAGGGCACGTGATTCCCAGGTGAGGAGGCAAGATGCAGTTTTCCGCAGTGGAAACTTCCATGCCTTGTAATTGCTCAGTAAGAAGAGCAAAACTGACATTATCAAAGCTCATTTGAAGATGTCTTCACAAAGTGTGAAAACCAATAGTCAAAGAAATAAATACTCATGAGCCAAAATCCTGTGTTCTCTCATACCACGCTTTAAAGCTGTTCCTGCTTCCTGCACAAACTCGTTGATTTTCTTTCCTAAAGATTAAATTCCTCTAGTCTCTTACACAGCTTGGCATTATCCATGGGTTTGCACTACCTATTGTTTTGTTTTCCCACAGCTCTGGATAACTGCAAGCTGAATGTAACTCCAGTTAGGAAGAGGAGAGATGTACTGAATAGCATATTTTCTCTTCCTTCTTCATCCACAAAGTCTCTGCGCCTGTTCGATACGTAACTTGCTAAATAATTGATTTTTCAGCTTTCTCGACAAGTAAAGGAAATCAAAACAATTGGTTTTTTTTTCATCTTTCTCAGGAAAAAAACCAAAAAAAAACCAAAAAATGCTTTATGTTGAGCAAAATGTTATGTTTTGGAGCATTTTCATTTGTTTTTGCCAAATATTTCAATTTAAATTTTGTCAATAAAAAGCTAGCTTCAAATGGAAACAATCAAGATACCATACTTAAAAAA
>VZSZ01007639.1:457456-477743 GCA_013398815.1 Ibidorhyncha struthersii
GGAGAGCGCGCTCCCCTCCAGCCGCAGGGGCGCAGCGGGCCTGGCGTCTTTGCCCGTTGTCACAGACCCATTCACAGACCCTTTCGCTGCTCCACACCTCAGTCCTCCCCCCCGCCCCCCCAAATAAAACACCAGCCATACTATGGTTTCTCCTGAGAAAAAGCCATTGATCCTGTTCTGAAGAAGTCCAGGGCAGGGGGAGGAAAGCACAGGGAGGAGAGTTAAAGGGCAATTAAGAAAAGGAGGACAAGCAGAGCTCCCTGCTCCATTGTGTTCAAGTGACCAGGGAGGGCCATGCAGAGGCACTCCTCGTGGCTGTGTTTGGCTGAGGACGGACACTGTTCCCCCACACTGCAATGAGACACAGCCGGTAATGAAGGCATGGCCCTGCCTTTGCAGGATTCCTCATTAAAGCCTTCTGCAACTGCTGTGCTCCATGGCTGGGTTTTAATTTGATCTCTCTGCTCTGTCCCTTTTCTTTCTGAGTTTTTTGGTCTGCTTTTTAAGCCCACAGCTGTGACTTGCCAGAGGGAGACCAGGAATGGTTCAGCTTCCTGCGTTGTGCCTCAGTCCAGGAATGAAGGGCAACATCATGGGGAGGAAGGAGCACCAGCTGAGTCAGGCTCAGGTACTTACTGCCTCTGCCCGTGCTTCTTTTCCACTGTGGTTGCTGAGCACAGGTGACCATCCATCACTGAGTGATGTTCTGTAGGTGATTGATAAAACTGTCCATCTAAAATGACCGTGAAAGTGCAGCAGGTTTTGAATTGAGACAGTATCCATTAATTTTCTTCTTGCCATAAGAGAGGTCCATAACGGCTCTTAGAACCCTGAAAATCCCATGATTAGAACAAGCTAGTCAAATTCGTCTTTTTTTCTAGGAACCAATAGGAGTATTCTCCTCAGGAACTTTTGTTTCTTTGAGCACAAGTCTCTCATCCCTTTTATGTGCAAATTCAGGGTTCGGGAAGAGGATGACTTGACAGCCCTGTAGGCTGTAAGTCAGCTGTCAATCAACCACACAGTGACACTAGCAATACAGCTCCCCACATATCCAGCCTCTATAAGGAGCTGGTTCCAGAGTCCCTGACACCTCGACCTTCCTTTAGTTTTACAACAAATACAGAAGAGTTCTCCACTTCCCTTACTGATGTACAAAAGGGTCTTTCCAGACTGGAAAAAAATCTAAGTGCAGAGATCAGATATGGCCCTTGGGAAGCAAAGAATTTATGAAGAGATGTGAAGAGATCTAAAAGAGAAAAGGGAAGCAAAATATTTGATCAGCAAACTTCTCTGAAGTTGTCTAGTTGGAGCAGGATTCTTGAGATGTGAGGACATTTAGCTTTTATCTCAGGACCCTTGAACTCCTCTTCAGGTTATGCAGGGATTGAGCTTAGCACATCTCTCAGGGGCACCTATTCAAAGTATTCAAAAATCTGTGAGCTGGTACCCCTCAAAGTTGTGGAAAGCACGCCTATGTGCAGTGAACTACTGTTAGTCTAACTGCTCTGGAGTTCAACCCCTTCAAAGCCTCAGAGCACATCTGTGTCACTGTCCCACCTTGTTCACTGAGATTGCCTCAGAGCGCATCCTTGCACCATCTGACTCACCTGTGTGCAGGTGGGCAGCTGTACAGTCCCANCCACACCTCAGAGGGGTCACGCTCTGTCTCACGCTGGATGAAGAAGGAACTTGGTCTAGATAATGCAAGTAAGTGGCAACATAGATTTAGACAAAAACTGTCAGCATTAAAATCTGTGCCATTCTTGCATTAATTTGTAATGTGGGACAGGGACAGAGAGAAAAAAAGCTCCAGGTATAGACACTACAGTTTGGGGAGTTAGTACTGAAGTCTGAGAACTGCCACAGACAGCTTGAGTGCCAGAGAGCACTGGAATCAAGCTGATAGGAGAGCTGAAGAGGCTGTAGAAGCTGTCACTGTAGACAGATTAATATTTTGAGCAAATATCTGACATCTGGGAGATGATGCACTGAGCACAGGAGAATTGGGATGTGAGATGCTGTCAATAAAGGTCCGGAATCTGAAAGCTGGGTGTGCCCCAAGTATGCTGAAGCCAGGACACCAAGCTGACTGTATGCCACACGCTTGCTGGCCAACTGCACTGGCAAGGTCCAGTTTGTAAGGCTGAATCAAGGAGAAGGCCTATTTTTATTGCCAGTGGATGTAGCTGGCATTACTCCTTGCTGATCTCTGCTTCTCCAGTTCTAGTTAGAACATGTCTGCTTAGTACTAGTGGGCTATTTTTCCTTACTGGGGTATCAAAATACTTGTTTAATCAGAGATGTTTGGCAACTTCTTAATTTGTCTTGTGCACTATGTGGAATAAATATTTCACATGCTGCAAATCTAGTTTTCTGAACCTGAAATATGACTAGTGGTGGTGCTACCATATTTGCCTGTTACAAATAAATAGTTCAAGAGGAAACATTTCACTGAATACCACAGGCCATGGGCTGTCATTTGCAGGATTTCTTTACAATCAGATGCTTTTCCATCAATGTCACTTCCACTTACACATTAAATTGTAATCTGGTGTCAGAAACAACATCTAAGGACTGCATTCCCCAAGGCTGATGACCTCTTTTACAATTCTGGTTGTGTTCCAGCATATAGTAGCAACATCTTGAGACCCAGCCTCTCAAAACAGCTTCTTAGAACAATTTCTCTTTATAGCATACATAATGTAACCCTCATTGAATATTTGGCTTCTAATAGTCTTACTGTATTTTGAATTAAATCCTCTTTTCTATTGACTACTGTAGCTCTGATTAGCAACATAACAGATGTGCTTCATCAGTTGCCTATTCTCTTTAAGTATTATAAAGAATATGTAACAGGCAGCAAGAACCAGCTTATTAATACTCTTGCTCTGCCTGAAAACTTAAAACTACTACTTAAAAGGTAATGGAGTTTTCACAGGCTAACTTAATTAGGTATGGCACAAAAGCAAGATACTTGATGTTTTTACTGCCATTTTTCTGTCATCTTTTTTCTATTACAAACAGTTAAACAACGGAAAAAAAACTTTACAAATTTTGGGGAAGTGTTTCAACAAGCAAGGATCTTCCTTTGAAATTTTCTATTTGCTAAAAGACCTCAACTTGTAAAAGTTTTAGTGATTTAATTTTACACAGTATGAATGCTCTTGCTCGATTTCAACAGCAGTCTTACCAGATTATGAACTAAGTATGTGCATCACTCTACTAGATGAGCCTAGAGATCTAGACAGCTAACTGCAGTTACCTCAGCAAACACACCAATGCCTTATGTGTTTCTTCTCACAACACACATACTACCCTCAGAGACGTTGATCAAAAAGTTTTAAGGACAGGCAAGGAATACAACATTTGAAAAAGAGCGTGCCTAAGTACAAATCACAATATCAAATGATATGTTCTGGTTAAAGCAGGCTAATTTAGCTGCTACTTGCAGCTATAAAGCGTTGTAATCAGGGTTGTGCTCACAAAGACCAAAATATCTGTTCTCATGAAGTTATTTATAAAATTAAATGATCGTCTGTACCAGTTCACATATAACCAGTTCCACTCTGAATTCACAGGGTGAAACTCATGTTTCCCCGTGCTGACCAGGTATTTCCAGGGAGAGCACAGGGAGTCTAGCTGCCAACGCCAGCATGTTCCCATGGTATTTGAAGGTCTCCTTACTCCACCAAGTGGTCACCCATTTCACTGCACTTTTGTCACCAGCCAAGAGAATCTGTCGCTGGCCACCTTGAGTAAGGCAGCAAGGTGAGGCTACTGTAGTTGGTAAGAAAAATCATATGTAAAGCAAAGGTGCATGAATAGTATGGGATAAAGCAAGCTTTCTTCCTGTTCCAAGAAGTCCCACAGTCCTCCAAATGCCCTGGACCAAACCTCTCTTTTTGGTACATTGCAGAAGCCTACCTACTGCCTTCTCTTAGGGAAAGGACAGTACCAGTCAGGTTTTCTCTGACGAGCTCTAAGCAGTTGGGTAGACTTACACTTGCCTCAGATTATACCGTGCAATGGCATCTGGCAACCTCCTGAAAGCATCAGTGGCGCTAGAAAGCACTTGACAGTTGCCAGGCCTCTAGCTCACTTCTCTCCCTTTGTGCTTCAGGAAGAGATCTTCACTCCTTCACAGGAGATTCTGGGTACAATTAAATGTTTAAGACTCCAAGAGAACCATGTAAAAAGGAGACCTAGTGTAGTAGCTACAGTCAAGTTATTTTCAACTTCTGCCCCCCAAAAGATCTGTCAAGAGACACACAAACATTCCTCTGGCTCTAACAAGCAAACAACATTAGCAGACCCAAGCCCCAGATTCTTGAAGGGAAAGACTGTTTTTTTCCCCTTTCGCTCCCACCATTTATTAAAAAATAATAAATAATTCTAGCAAATAATCTAGCAGCTGTTAAAGACTGAGGATGCATCAACCACTGTATTTTTTTAAGCTAACTCACCCATAACACATATATGAACTGTTCAGAAAGTTATTCCTTACTGCTTCAAATAAAGTTTCTAAAATTTTGCTTATTTTGTCCTATCCAAGATGGACTATACAACATCTGAATATACATGTTCCATCTGCAGTGTTATTACAGCTGACTACAAGACCATAATTCCCAGATATTCCTGTATTTAGCAATGAGAACTGGGACAGAATAATAAAATTAGAACATGATATACCATACGGATGCTAAAGCCAAACAATGATTACTTGTTGTGTCTCCAAACAGATTGTGTGCGCTGAGTCCAAGCTGGCTGACTAATGGGAGATAAAGGACAGAGCAAAACTATTCCTGGAAGAGAATGTAGGTGTGGCATCATTACTGCTGTGATCATCAATGGAGCAAATTGGCTGTGGGGCTAATGGTGATGAGCACAGTCTGACTGTCTCAAAGACAGACTGCAACCAGCTTGCTTGTAGAGACAGTCCTGAAAAAAAGGACATTTTAGGAACAGAGAAGCAATTAGAAAAGCAGCTTAACCTAGCTGGTTCTAGCAGCCTTTATAATTGCCTTCAAAAATGATTGTGGTAGGCATGATCAAATCTACTAACTACAGCTTCCAGATGGAACTATTCCAGCTGTCTCCTATGCTTAGATGATTCACAGCATTTTAAAACAGATACAGCCCTATTCATCACAGTATCTACCTATAAATTTTCATACGAAGACTGAGGATAAAAATTAGGGGAAAACAGAAGTGAGCTCCTGGATTTGAGTCAGCTTCAGCAAAAGTATGGTTTTTGCCTCCCTGCCATACAGTCACTCTGGCCTTATTTGTTCAAGTCCCATATGAATAATTCCCTACTACCTCAATCACCAGTCACAGTTAGAAAAAAAAAACTATCCTCCCCAGACAGTGACTAGAATGGTACATTTGCTTCTCCACAAGAGCTAAAGCTACTCCTTAACTACCAGATCTATTATATAGCAAATACCCAAAACAGTTTTCAGAGAAACCTTGCAAGGGTGAAATGTGCTCTACTCAAATTCTTACTATTCCTTCATCACTGTCTGCAGGTCAGACAAATTACTACTCCTTTCCTGAATCCCTTCTGGAAAAACATGAACATACCCTGGAGTTCACAAATGACACAAACAAATAGTGCTGCCATACAGCAGAATGCTTACAGGATAATAGACATAACATGACAATGAAGAAGTGCTCCGAGATTTCCATCTCGCCTCAGCACACAGATGTTTTTCTTTTGTTGCAGCTTTGAATCCAGAGATAAGCAGATGTTGCAATATTTCAAATTGTTCATCTTCTGAAAAAAGGTAACTCAACACACAGCTACATGCCCACCATTAAGACTCAAATTTTAAAGACATAAAACTGATGAGCTTTATGTGCCAGTTCCCTTTAGAAATAGCTTGTGATTCATTCTTCCTACAGCAAAAATATTCCATGCCAGATTACTTACATTAGACACAAATATTGTGCCTGCACAGATACTCCTATGGTGGCAAATGGGGCATCTGTTGCCTCCTGTGTGCATCTGTCCACAACAATCTCAACCTCTCCAGCATAGGAACAGCTGTAAATGATGGACGAAAGGTCCATCTGTCCCATATCCTCTGTGTACCAGTGACCACGAAGCGCTGGTACACACTAGTTTAAGGCACAGTAGATGCATCAAGTGACCTTTCCCCATTATATCCTACCAGATCCAGCACAATAGAAAGGAAAAAGACAAAGACACCTGTTTATTACATAGTGGATAACTTCTAGGTTTTTTTTTTCCTCTGGCATAGAAAAGGTAAAGAGTTATAGAAAGCCAAAACTGTTCATGCTGAAGAGGCAGCACCGAATTACTGATTTTTTTAACACAGTTGAATTTGTTTCTTTGAAAATTATCCTGAACTGATGGTGAACAAAATAAGTCTGTGGCTCTCAGGCTACCTATGCAATCAAAGCCTGCAGCTGCAGAAGATGAAATACAAACATAGGGCTATTTTATTCTGACTGGTCCAGCATCTGTAAAAAAATCTCATTAATATTTAGAACGATTCATCCTAATGGATTTGGCAAGCAACAGCCCTTATCTGGAAATAGCATACTGCATGAAATCAGAATGGACAAAGTATGTCATTGCTAATCAGATACACAGCGGGACTTGAACTCCTTTCAAAGCAACCAATTTCTTACAGCATCTGCTGTACAGGTGACCTACCTTTGTGATGATCTAAAGCTGTGACACACCAGTTACAAACCTTTTAGTGAATCTTCCCTGATATTGAAGAATTGCTGTGTTTTTTGTTGTTTGCATTTAAATGGACACTGTTTAAGAGCCTGTCTCCATAGGCAAGTTTTTTTATTTTAACATATTTAGATTTGGCATAGCCCCTAAAACCAACAAATCATTACCACCATCTTGAAACCATGTTTTTCATTGTAAACTGTCTCTTTGCCAACAGAAAAACCTGCAGAAGCTAAAACAAAGCAGGACAAGAAACAGATGTCTCAAGGCTATCACTGAGCACAAGCTGTAGGTAATCTGAATGAATGGCCCATTTGATAAAGAAGCGTAAGAACAGCAGTAAATGCTGCTTTCTGGAAATACCATCTTCTCAATTCTTTCCCTCTATTGAGCCCTATAGTATTTGTTGTTTAGGCACAATGCAAACTATTGTATATAACAGGATGCAGGACGACAAGCCAACACAAACTGCCCAGGCTGAGACATACTTATTTGTTTGGTGAGTTATATTAAAATATTCCAAGAATGCAGATTTACACGCTTCTAGGACCCTCCTCTTATTCTTCTTTGTCTAACATTCAACAAGAAAGAGAACAGAAACAGTTGCTGATTTGCTCCTAACCATTCTGGGTTGCCCATCATGCTCTGAACGAGTGCATTTTGTGGAAAGGATGGGAGGGGCCACAGTACCCAGTGCATGTGCTTCTCATCATGCAATACAGTCATGGGGGACAACACAGTCCTGCACCCTTCCCTCAAGTGTGACCGCATCTGCTCCCATTGCAGGGGCTTTACACCAAAAAGCCAAACCAGAAAAGATGTGATTTTCAAGCAGCAAGATCAATGTGGTGCCCAAGAGAGAGGAATAGATTAGACCTATTGCATTTATTGAAAAATGTATTTTAAAAAATCTGGATTTGCATTGCTAAAGTTCTCAAGAACACAGTTCAAGCAGAGAACGTGAAGAAGGAAAGCAATTATTAGGTGCCAATAGTCCAGCTGCTATGTGTTTACATAGTATTATGCCTCAGTCCTTACTAAGCCAACACTATCAGACATTTCATGACAGTTTCTGTTGCTGGAGTAATTGAGGGGTTGCTATTTATTTAGGATTCTGGCAGCTAGAACAAGCTGTTGTGCCTCCTATCAGACACCAATAAACAACAGTCACTTTGTGCTCCAAAGCAGAAGTCAAATGATGTCTGACCATCTCTCTTGACTGTGTACTATATATATAAAAAAAAGAGTTGTTCCTAAATAATAGGTCTCTGAAAGACTTAAAAAAAGCTCTAGAAAAATATGGATCAAGATATTGGTTTTAGCTTTTATATCCTTTTAAACACTGCTGCTATCTTTCAGAATTATGTTATTATTGCTCAAATAATACTCTCCTTTCCACTCTCCAGGCTAAGCTCACAAGGTTGTAAAAGGCTTCTGTCCATTACGACTCTTCTGTACAAGAAGAGGGTATTAACAGAGCTCCTGCCTCAGCATACAAGAAAGCAGGAATTCCTGCTGGATGTGCTCTAGGTGTTAGGGCTAAAGGCAAAGTTTGGGTAACGGTGATTAAAGAGAATGAAAACAAGAAACAAATGGTCAGATGAAAAAGGTGAAATCATCCTCTGGGGGGCGTTTTTCTCCTCCATAGCACAGGAAGCCTGAAGAATCTTGGAGCCTAACTCAGACACCTGAGCAAGATGAGATGGACCGTAACTCCTCTAGGGCAGGTCTTCTATCCTGGCATCTCCATGACTTCAGCTTGTAATCCAGCCAAGTGACTCAAGCAGAAGCCTGAGGACAAAGGAAGGAACATTCCATGGCCTCATGAAACAGGTTACTTCTCTGAGAGGAACAAACAGCAAATCTATCAGGACTCATCAGTTTTAGTCTTGGTGTGTGAACAGAAGAGAGAGCATTCAGGGAAGGGCAGCTTTTTACAAGAGCACAAAATCCAAGTCAAAGGTAAAGGCTCAGAGCTAGTTATTTATGACAGTGGACTTCCCTCTGGAAGAGTCATTATAAACACTGTTAAGGAAGCAAATCACAGCTTACAAATTCAAAAGCAACAACTCATTAAAGGAAAAAAAATGCCTTTCCATAAGTGCTTGCGCACATTATTAGCAAGATTGGAGAGGCTGTGTGTCCAAATAGCCATTGTTCCTCCTGTGGCTTATTGTTCTGGACTCACATTCTGCAAGAGCACTGACATTCAACAGGAAGCCGTACTAGCTGGCCTCCGCTTCCCTAGTGCTGCTGTTGGGTCACCATCCTGACCATTTTCAGTGCCATCTCTCCTTGATCAGATGGTACCTAGCACAGAGATGAGAGCACATGGTAAGCAGCTGCTATAAAGAAGCAGACAGCAAGCGTATATGCATCTTTAGCTTTCTTGCTGATAATGGTGCATCCCACCCCAATAAGTATGTTATTTACCATGTGCCCAGCCTTAAGAATCCAGAAGAAAGCAAAGTTCTCATAGGCCTTGTGGAAAGCAGCTGTCTCAGTGGATTCTGGAGACACGTAGAGTGCCTTCCATCTTTGCTGGTTGAACTGGTCCAAATTAGGCCATTTCAGTTTCCGGATCCATGCCTCCTGGCCTGTTAGAGACAAAGAGATATGCTTGATTAACGATACTGACATAGCAACTTGGGAGTCCCAGTTCAGCTGCATGCCCACTGTACTAGACACCAATAGAGCAGAGTTAACGGAAAGTCTCTGTGTGCTCAGATTCTAAAACCAATTTTCCCATGCCTAAGAGAACGACCAAGGCTGCATTCAGGACAAGCTGGAAAAAAAAAAAACAATGGAGGGAGAAGGGAAAAAGCAAACAGTGCAGAGGTACATGAAATGGACTTATGATTGCACAAGTTGAATATGTGCCTCTAGAGGCTCTGGAGCCCTAGAAATTCTGACATATTTTGCTTTACTCCTCAAACACCATGAATGTTCTGCCATGGTGTTGGATCAGCCACACCAAGTCCCCCTCTTGGAAATCAGAAGAGACACTGCTTCAGTGTTTGTTGTGGTCACTCAAGAAGAACCTGGAAAGGTTTTCTGTTTTCATATGCCTGCTAGAGAAGGTGGACGTCAAGACAGCAAAAGAACCAATTCCAGGACACCAAGGGGGACAAAGCTTTAGCCTACTTCTGAACTACTGGAAGAAGTTACATTAACTGCAGCTGAATTTTAGCTCAAAATGTGATAAACTGGAGCACCACTAACTGCTAATGTGTTTTGACAACCTAAATACTCTGTTTCCTGATTTATTGATTGCTATGTTGTTCATTGAAGGGCATCTGAATATCTAAGTGGGCAGAGACAGACAAAGGATAAAACCTTTCATAACATAGGAAGACATTTGTGCAGTCTGTGACCGCAGATTATTTAAATCAATAAGAAAAGGTGAATGGAAGAGAGCAGGGCAGTCACTCAGCAACACTTGGCCTGGCTCCCAAACTGCCACTTGATCAAGCCTGCATCTTGCAAGCAGCAAGGGACAAACAAAGCCCTTGAGTGGCCAAGATGTGCAGGTGCATACACATGTTATTGAGCAGCAGGTGTGATCACTCTTCAACTGCACCCTCCCTGATTAATTACCAACACCCTCGTTCCATCTCACCTGGCACCATGCTCTCTGCTGTGGGCCACTCAGTAAAGGCTGACCTGTACTGTGCACAGTCTGTAGCAAGATATGACCTTTGCCCCAGAGAACAGGATCTTCAAGACACAGCAGAAGAGAGGATGATCTCCATATATTTATTCATCTGTCCTCATTCTTCATTTATGAATGACCATACATACGCGTCTATGCAGAAGAATTAAGTGAATTACTAGCTACCTACTTACTTACGGGCTTCACTGAAACAGGCAATTATTGATATTGCAGATCTGTTTCCCAACAATATAATGGAGGTAAAGGAAGTGCCTCTCTCAGAGGGATGTAAACAAAACATACTAAGAGCTACTCATTTATGACTGTAATATTTAATTGGTGCCAGTTAGATAGGAGATTTGCACAGAAGTCTGGAGAGATCCGGGTACCAATATTACTGGCTACTTCCCATTCAACTTGTCACATGTTCTGTTCCCAACTCCAGTCAAGAAGTCCCTTACCCATGGTGTCAACAATGAGATCCAGCTGCCCATTATAGACTGTAACATTGACATTGGCTGCCAAAAGCTGATCAACAATATCAATGACAGGTTTCATGAAGTCCTCAGCCATGTTCTCAAAGACATCTCTGGACTGACCTGGTTGGAACCAGAAAGAAGACAAATTTTAACTGATGAAGAATGTCATTCCCAAGCTGAGACAGAAGCAACTGGCTAAGGGTCCTAAAATGCAGTTCATGGCTGCATAAAAAACAGTCCTAGCCCAAAGCAGCAGCCTGTGATTTATCAGTCTGAGGAACTGAAGAGAACCAGAAAGCAACCATGCTTCCACTGGAGCTAACATGCAGCGTTGTAGCTTCTGGCTCCTATTATACACATACAGGGTGCTGGAATCAGTCCTTTAAGCCTCCTTTCTGTTTTACACCCTCCCCTCCACACCATGCAGTATTATATGACACCAGATTTCTGGCAAAGAAAAAATGATGGGAATTTCACCGAGATTGCAC
Source organism: Ibidorhyncha struthersii (assembly GCA_013398815.1). Lineage (NCBI taxonomy): Eukaryota > Metazoa > Chordata > Aves > Charadriiformes > Charadriidae > Ibidorhyncha > Ibidorhyncha struthersii. Next base: position 468,788 of record VZSZ01007639.1, read on the forward strand.
AAAAGACAGAAACCAGCTGTTGAGACATGGAGGGTGTTCTTCTTCCTCCTATATTTTTAGCTGCTTGACTAAAGACAGATAGAAGCAGCAGAATCAGAACAGAACCACATCTGCTCTCACGAGCCTGCCCCATTACATGTTCATTTCTGAGAATAAGTCCTCTTCTTCGGCCCAAGGATAATGACTGTTTAATGTGACTGCTTACTACAGTAAAGTATCTTCCCACAGACTGCAATACTGTAAAAGGCAATAATGTACTCATTAGATCCACACTAGCAGACGGGAAAGTACCTCCCCACTTCACACAGTCAGGAATAATTTTTAGCTTCTTTCTGATGGGTCCATTCATCAATTCATTTAAGCTCTCCTTATGCATATTTTTGACATGGCGCTGGTAAAGTCCTACTGAAAAAGAGAGAACACACTTTGATTAGCGGCATATTTAAGACAGTCATCCTGCATAGATAACAATTTTCAGCATTACCATCATGGCCAACAAACTCTTTTCTAATGAAAATGTAACACCACAGAGAGAGATTTCCTTACTTTTACTAGAAACCACTGAAGTAAACCCTTACTTAGGTCAGGAAAGAACCCAACCATCCATTTTCACTTTTTGCTAACACAGCCCTTTTTCAGGGGACCGGATTCTGCTTTAGCCACTTGGTACAGACATGATTTCCTCTCCTCAATAGACCAGTTATTTTTGAGCTGCAACACTTTACTTTTGGGAGTTAACTGTGCTGTTCACCTTCCCTGCTGAAGCTAATAGAAAGAGATAAAGAGCTTGACAGAAACTCCATACATGTGTTTTTCACATTGATGCATAAACATCGTGGAGCAAAAGAGACTATTTATATCAATGAGATATTTTTGTGTCCTAGCTTGAAGACAGAAATGAAAGACATGAAGAGGAAGTAACTTAAAGGTCATAAAACTGTGTCACAATTATACTGACTACTTGCTTGGAATAATTTGTGCAGGACGTATAGGTGGAGGTGTAATCTATAGAAGGGTTGTTCCACATTCCTATTTATCCCTATTTATGCAAGAGCAAACAAGTTCTGCTCTGGAAAATACCAATATCCTTTGGATCTGAAGGCCCCATTTTAAGGATGTGCTAAATTGAGGCTGCTGCTACTATCAGAGTTGAAGGTACGCAAATGCAGACACAGGGCCTCAGAAGCTCAAGTAATTAAATACAACTTACTGAGACGGAGATTTTCTTGTTCATTTGATTTCATCTCTGGAACATCCTTAGTCATGATGTTATAAAAGTTCACATTGTCTGTGTTCTGAAAACACAAGATCATTTCAGTAACACTGCAAAAAAAAAAACATTTCTCAGGTATGAGGAACAGACTCTCTTCTGAAAAAAGAGATAAGTAAGTACTAAATAAAGGATCCTGTGACCTGCCACTTTACCTACACATCAGGAAGATACTTATGGAAAAAACTTTTGTTCTGCATTTGCTTTGAGAAGTGGGGAAGAGTTTTCTCAAGTCTGTATTGTTCACACATGGGTTGTGCCAGAGATGTTATTTACTTCTTTGAAACAGATGTGAAGCTACAGGAAGCCTGACACCCTGCAAATGACTGCAGATTCTCATTACTCATTGTAGAGAGTTGCAACACCAGATGATGCTTTCAGATGGTCTCTTCTGCTAGATCTAGTCTAGCCTGACGCTGCCTCTTGCTCAACAATGTCCCAAACCCACAGCCCTTCAAAATCTCAAATGCTTCCTAGAGAATGTGGTGATAGGTATCAGCCACCCCTCTTTTGGAATTGCTGACATCTGGACAAGTCCAAGAACTGTGGAATGGCAGCTCTGACACAGACAGCAGACTGCCTGCATCCAAAGGACAAGTGTAATCAGTGTCGCCATTAGACAAGTTACTCGAGATTCCTGAAGCCCTGCTTTATTCAATTTTTGCATCTTTAAAGGTCTGATGCATAGGTCAGAAATCAGCTCACAACAGCAACCCTAGAAGAACTGAAATGCCTACACCCTGACAGAAATATTGCAACTAGAAGGAGAACACAAGCAGACTTCAAGAGAAAGGCAAAATAGGAACCACAAGTTCCTTCCAAACAGTAAGAAGTGAAACCAGCTATGTGCAAGGCACTGTCAGTTATGAGACAAAAGAAAACAAAGCAAGAAAAAGCAGCAGCTCGAGATTAGTTTTTCAGTTTGAGGAAGCCAGAGCCTTACTTGTAATAAAACAAAAACAGAAGGAAGAGTGAGATTTTGGAGCAACCCTTCAATAGGAAAAACAAGAGTAAAGGCTAGAACTTGCTAATTAATATGATGCAGTAACCCACAGTAATAGGACATAACTTGAGGTTCCTTTCCATCCTGTGCACCTATTGTAGTTCTTTAAATAGAGATCTATGCTTAACTTGAAATTTGTGTCTTGCTGGATGCGGTTTTCAATATTCAGAACAAAGCTTTCAAGGAGATGTGTCTCATATAAGTTGAAACTGGGTTCTATAGAAATCAATGGGATTAGTTGCATGCTAAAAATTAAGTATCTATTTAAGTGATGCGCCAGGTTGAAACCTTGATGCAATACTGCAAGCCCATGTGGGTTACTCTGCACAGTGCCTCTTAGAATCACACAGTGGTGTGCAGCAAACAAACAGCTCTTTTACACCAGGACTGGGATAAAACATATACTGGCAAAAATAACTGGGCAGAGGGTTGGAAGATTCATGCCAACCCAGCGCTCATAGAAAGGATAACCTGAAATTGTACGCGTCCCCGTGCACCAGTTAGTTATTAATGCTGGTCAAAGAAGATCTCACCTCTTCAATGACAACTTCAGCCTTGTCCCAGAGCTCAGTAGCCAGCCCATATTGATTTTTATTTATTGCATCCATTATTTCTTTGGCAACAGCAGTCACCTCTGCTAGACCATTATCATCAAGGAGAGACTGGAAGACAAACACAAACGAGGACAGCTTTAATTATAAATTCACATTCATTTCTTGCTAACAGTCTCCATGCACTCGAGGTTTTATTCCAGCTAAGAGCTAACCTTAAAAATCAACATCTATTTATACTGTATGGTAGTACAAGTAATCAGGTGAGGACCAAGAATTTAAGAAGGTACTTACAGTGCTGTAAAGGTAGGGCCCCCAAGACAGCACAGAGTCTAAAGAAACAGAACAGATTTCAAACATCTAAGTTTTTGAAATACAATTTCCTTTACTTTTATTGTAGCAAGAATGATCGTGACAAAAAATATATGGAGATTAATTAATCAGTAAAAAGGTACTGTCAGCTTAGTTTAGCCCAAAGGTTATGTACCACAGAGCAGGTTCTTTACAAATCCTGAGAACCAATAAAAGCACTGCAACATCATTAACCCCCTAAATGTTCATCAGTGAAATTTATTTAAAGCAACAGACATGTTCTTAGCAAAATGTTCTCACCCCAACACTGTAGCACATTGCTAGAACATGGGGGGAGATCTGACAAGTGAATGGGCATTGACTGAACTGATCTGTTTGCAAGAGCTAAAGGGGAAAAAATCTAGTTACAAAACAAATCTGTTTCATAATGTTTGTTTATAAGGTCTCAAGGATCAGCTAAGCCTAAGACAGACAGGAGTTTGCTTGATATTGTCCCATGCTACAGAGAATCTGTGGAGTCTGCCCTTGCAAATCTCCTTGAAGGACCAAGAGCCTTTAATTTGATTTTTTGTCCTCCACCAGACACACACCCTATCTCTTTCAGGTCTGTGAGCACATCAGTTCCTCAGCACAAGGTCTTCTAGTGAAAAGAAAGATAAAACCTCAGTTGCAACCTTGTGAATCATTTGGTGGCCACATTTTAAGTGCAGTACTCTGCCCAAACACCTCAGAGGCTGTAGAGGCGCGTAGGGACGTCTCACTACCCCCTCACTTCAAATGCAAGTATGTTCCTCACTGACTTTGCTCTCTGACTTTTCATAATCGAGATATGTTCTAAAGATAGATTCTTCAATCACAGCTTGCAATGTTGAAGTATTTCTTTTTGATTTACCAGACTCTAAATAGAGATTTAATTCACTTAAGGCAGGGCTGACATTTTTGACTCTAGGTATCCATGGAATGATAAAAAAAACAGTAAGACAAAACAACAACAAACCACCCACAGTTTGAGGATTTTAAACATACCCAAAGGAGAAATCCATGAGTCTCCAAGAGCAGTCCCCATAAAATTGCACTTTATGGTCCCTTTTTGAACAGCCTTGGTGAATAAGATGAAAAAACAAAAACAAACAAACCACACAAACACACACACAAAACCCCCAACTTTTAGTTAGATATGCATTACTCTAGAACCAGTTTTCTTTAAGTGAAAAACACAATTAGCAGTCTGAATTAGACAACAGGGACAGTGTATCGCAGGGAATACAAGTACTTGTAAAACACCACATTTTAAAGTGATAAGTGAACTCCATCCTTCAACTACTTACCTTATGCAGCTCTAAAGCAATGCCAGCAGCCATTTTACCTCCATAAGACTCAGAAAATATGTAGAATGGGATGGTCTAAAGAGAGAGAAGCCACACGATGAACCCGTTGGACAGGGAGCAGAAGATACCTCCAACTGTCTCCCACATCCCACAGAACCCAGGCACTGGCTCTTCATCTCTCACTATCAAAGTCTGGATATTTTTCTGATTCTAAGCTGCAGATAAGATTTCTGTAACATCCTGGTGTAATTACCAGGGGAAATTTTGAAGCAGGCCCTTCAGTATTTTGGAACTAGAAACGTGATCCTACATGCTGCTCGGACTGCATGACAGACAATAATCCACCCCAGTGCTTATCTAACTAGCACCAAATTCAAGATACCACTTCTGAATTGTGGGAAATAAGAGGCGGTGGTTATACCCGCACTGACTCCCACCAAATGCATGCTACCCTACTGCCCATCTGGAAGGCTGTTCGTTAATTCCTTTTGAGACCTGTTTTAAAGCCAAGAAAAATATGGTTCTAACCAAGAATTCAATCCACTTACCTGGAATTCTGTTCTACATGTGAAGAATTCTCCAAGGAAAACCATCATATCAGAAACTACTGTGGTAAGGTTTTTGGCAAACAAGCTACAATCATCCACATAGCTGAATCCAGTGCCCACAGGATTATCCACAAACAAGACGCTGGCTGCCTGCAACTGTACAAGCAGAAAGAAGATTTGTGAAACCTCAGTTCAGCACCAGCACCTGATGTTTAACTGAGCCACTGAATCTCTGGGCCTGAAAGATACTGCAGAAAAATAAGGTGCAAGTCCAAAACAGGGAATGGTACAGGGGAGACTTGTCTGTCAGCATATAAAATAAGAGGGATCTTCTTTTGGGTTGCCGGGCTTTTGTGAAATTGCTATAATGAATGCCATAGTTGTATGGTTACAAATGTACAGATAAAATCAATAGATCAGCACACAGATAGCTAGGATGGCTCAAAGCAGCAAGGCTCACAAATAAAGATGTACAACATAAGGTCTTTCAATTTGCCCAATCTGCAACAAGAACGGCACCAAAAAGTCCCAGTGATCCAGGGGCAGATCACCCATACGACCTAGGGAACTCCAGAGTAGTTAAGACTATTGGTAGCTCAGAGCACAAATACATTTCATTGAATAAACTTCCACCTTCATAGGCAGCTGTAATTTGTTTTCCCTTGAAGGCCATACTGGACTTGTAATTACGAGCCATTGGTTATACGCTGCCAGCCATCCAGAAAAACCTCTATGACTGTATGCAATGAAGCTATGATCTGAAATAACATCTTTCTAGACTTTCCCTGCTCTCAGTTTCCCAGACATCTTCAATTCACAAATTCATGGAAGCCCAGACATATTCCATCAAATCAAATTAACAGGTCTATTCTTCAGTTCTTAACAAGGATATTCTTATAAGCCATTTCATTAACCACACTATTTTAAGATGAAGTATCATCATTCTATTGAATATTAAATGAAAACTGTTCTGTGATGATACCAATCATCTGCTTACACAAGCAACATTTTGCGATCAATAATTAGATGCTGAACTCTCTACTATACCCAGGTTGTATTTCTTGGTTTCATTTCTTTGTCTAATGGACCAATCTCTTCAAAGTTCCCAAATCCACAGCCTGAAGATCCTGGACCTCCCTGTGGGGAAATACCAAATGACTAGGTTAGAAGGCAGTATGGTATAGATATGACAGATAGGAGAAAAACAAAAGCAAGCCAGTAAGTAGAATGACAGATTGTAAATTCAAAAAAAATGGCTTTTGCACTACATGTTAATTTGCAAAGAAGGCATTCTTCCTCATCGTCTTTCATTATGTGTACATGGGCCATTTCTGAAAGCAAGAATTGAAACAGAGAAGCAATTACCCACTTGTGAAAGCACCTAATGAGTTGCATGCTATCTGAGTGCAGTTTGAAAACCCTCCCTTTATTCCCTCAATGCAAATGCAAAAGTTAACTGTCTACAGAGGTTTGCGAGCCATTAGTTTTATCAGCATATACAGCATGTGCATTTCACTCTGAAGAAATAACCCAGAAGGAAACAGACCAAGTCATCAAGTGATTATATTCAACATTAACTTCTGAAATGTACTGCTGGAGGTGAACATGGAACACACACCACTGCCTTTTATCAAACTGTGATTGAATGGGACCAATCTCTAAACAATCAGAGTCTCTCCTACTTGTTTTCATTTAGAAGTCTTTCTAAATCTCCGATTGTTTTATCTACTCTCTCTCTGAACATTGTTTAGACTGTAAGTTCTTCAGGAAAGGAGCTTTGACACTACAATGTACTTGTAGCGTCTGGCACAAAAAGCACTAGTCTTGTATAAAAGATAAGAACAACCTCTGTTTCTGCAATTTAACTTGATGGAAGGTGAGCAGTTGAGGCACCCCAAACAATTGCAGAATGATATTTTCATTACTTCTTCCTAACCTGAACACCTGACTCACAAGGTGAACCATTTTCTGTAGAGCTGTAAGATAGCTATCAGACTGATCCAGGCACGGATGGAGAGAATTATCATTTAAGTGTCTTTCACCAAACCTTACCTGAAGCCACAAGATGAGAGGTAATTCTGTGAAGTCTTTGGTTGGGTTATTTGCATAGTAGAGCCACCAGAACATGTGCGCCTTACTTCGAACTTGCACATATCCCCACAGCTCTTTGGGCTCTTGGGATTGCCTCAGAACTACACCTAGGGGGAGCGGGCAGGGGAATAAAAATAAAAATCAGCTAAGTAAACAGGCTCAGCTTTGAGCTTTCCATCAGATTTGTTCCAAAACATTACATTTCAATCTTGGGTGTGATAATTAGAAGTGCTTCCATTAAAAAAAACTTACGATAAGAAACTTGCCTATACTTAAACCCACACACATAGCTGAGTTATCATCAGTGAATGAAGTTAAGTGTGTAATTAAGTGCTTACTTAGCAGGGCCTGACCTTACAGCGGCTGCCAAAACAGCAGCCCAATAGCCAGGGTAATTTTTTCTCTCAGGGAAACATTTAAAGTCTTTTCAAGGCCTGGGCTGAATGCACAGCCCCACTGGACACGATGGAGTAACATGTACCAGCATCAGGGGCAGCAGGGCTCCCTCGGGGATCCACCACTTTGATCTAAGTCTCTGGGAATATCAAATCATTTTACAGTCCCCAAGGAGCGCAAATGCAGGATAGGCAGAAGGTGCACTTCTAAATGAACCCAAGATCTAATCCTAAACTCGGTGAAGTCAGTAGAGTCTCATCAACTTAAGCAGTCGGTCTGTTCTGCATCTAGGGCAGACACTTTCCCAGAAACAGCCCTTTGAAACTACATCCCTTAATCTCAACACGACAGAAGGCAGCACTCCACTGCAGAAGCAGCAATAAAGCTTTTTTCAAGCCACAGCCTTTGCTGCTCCGCAGGACACAGCGCTGAACAGGTTCTGTCAGTGTGGACAACGTCACACCTTCTTGATCAGCCCTCGCTGCGACAGCGGTGACACCTCAATAGGTTTGCTCCTTGCAGCCCCCACCTGAAGGGTCTCGCAGGTAAAACACTACAGCCGGGCCTGCGGTCCTGTCAGCCAGTATCAGACAGCTCTGTGATCGCGGAATCACAGAAGGGTTTGGGTTGGAAGGGACCTTAAAGGTCACCCAGTTCCAGCCCCCTGTCCCGGGCAGCGACACCTCCCACCAGACCAGGTTACTCAAAGCCCCATCATCACCTCACGCTTACAGGCGTGCTGGCTTACGCCGTGCTTCATTGTCCTTCGCAGCTGCCAAGGGAGGGGAGAGGGTCTGGGTGGGGGCGTTTTGGGGAAGGACAGGTGACAGCTCAGGGTGAAACGGCGATGGGAAGCGCTGCCCCGGTTTGCGGCCGGCCTCCCCCGCCCAGTTCACCCAGGTCAATCAACCGCGGCCTGAATCGCCACGTTCCTGCTCCAGGAGGGTTCCCTGGGAGAGCAGACCCCCGCCAGCCGGGGTGGGAGGCGACAGCTCCCAAGGTCACGATAGTCCCCGGCAGACGCATGGCGACAGCCCCGGCCGGGGCCGCGTGGGACGGCGCAGGGGCCCGCCCCGAGCTCGACTGCGAGCTCCCACCGGCCTCCCTCAGCACCGGCGCCTTTGCCGCCCCCCTTCGCCGCGTCCCGCCCGGCTACCGCCCCCAGGGGCGGCGGTGACAGCGGCGGCCAGGCTCGCAAACCTCAGCCCGGGCCCTTCCCGGCACTGGCGGCGGGACGCGCCGTCGCTCCGGGGCTGCCCGCGGCACGGCCTCGGCGCGGGGCACAGCGCCACAGCCTCCCGTCTCGTCCCGTCCCCCGGTCCCGTACCTGCCGCCAGCGCCGCCACTGCCACCACCAGCACCAGCGACAGCCCCGTCGCGGCGCGCGGCGGCCCCATCCCGCCAACAGCTCCCGCTGCCCGCGGCCGCGCTGTCACGTGCCCGGGCACCGGACTGGC
>VZSZ01007639.1:487160-503134 GCA_013398815.1 Ibidorhyncha struthersii
TGTACTGCGACAGCTGCCGGCAGGCCCCGGCCGTGCAGACCTGCCTGACCTGCACCGCCTCCTTCTGCCCCGAGCACCTGCGGCCCCACCAGGACAGCCCGGCCTTCCGCGACCACCAGCTCTGCCCGCCCCTGCGCGACCTGCAGCAGCGCAAGTGCCCCCAGCACAACAAGATCTTCGAGTTCTTCTGCAGCCAGCACGGCAGCTGCATCTGCTCCCTCTGCCTCCTCGGGCACAAGCTGTGTCACACCAGCCCCCTGCAGCTGGCCAAAGCTAACGCCGAGGTGAGTGGCCGGGGCGGGCGGGGGCGGCCGGCTCTGCCCCGGGACCGGAGCACCCTCCGAGGGGCACCCCAGAGCTCCCCTTCGCCCCCCCGGGGCCTGGTGGGCGTCGGGGTGCTGGGGCCGTGGGCTGTGCAGTGCCAGGGGGAGGACGGACCAAGACCCGGACTGTAAATCTCGTGCCTGGCCTCGGCAAACTGTTATCCACCCTCCAACGTGTGCTCAAGCACGTCCTCAGAGTTGTTCCTTGTGTCTTCCTCTTCTCTCCAAGATGGTGCTCCTAGGTGCCGTGGCGAGGTTGATTGCCAGCCCGTCTCGGGCTTATGAAGCAAAGAATTATAAAAGTAGCCTAGGGAGAGCTCAGCACGTAGATAAAAGCCAGGAGCAGGTTCTCCACGGAGTGGAAGGGAAGGAAACGTGGCCTTCACATCTTACGGACAGTGCGGCTGAAAATGGGAGGGTAGATGAGTGAAGCACACTTGAAAAGTTCAGGTGGCCAAACTCTCATCTGTTCGGTGAGTGTGTATACTGCTTACCCTACGAAGTCTTCCTTGATTTAGCTTAGCGGCATATTGAACTAAAGGAGTAGGTAATTCACATCTGAGCAATAAAAGTCTCAATTAAAATGAAAGGGCTGAACAGTAGCGTAAACCCAAAGTCCAACCTGAGGGCTAACGTAGTTTATTTTTAGCAGTGGGAACTGCTGTGCTGACGAAAGCACTCAGTCCCTATCAAAAGAGTGAGTTGGCAGCACACATCGTGCCGCTGGGAGAGGTGGAGCTGCAGGGAGGGTGCCGGCTGCTCAAGCCACAGATGCGCAGAAGAGTCCTTTCACTTCCTGTAAGGCCTGGGGAGCAGTAGGTTTTAAATCGATAGTACTAAATGCTTACAGAGGTTATTTAAAACTTTCTGTAAATATGATTCTTACTCCAGTAAGCGTGAGACTCTCTGACTGAGAGACCTGACCTGGCAACTGCTGCTCTAAAATACTTTCTGATCTCTTCTGTTGCAGTCGGCGCTGAAGAAGAAACTGATGGAGCTGCATAATCAGAGTGAAAAAGCTGCTCAAGCAATGAGCACTGTGAAAACAAACCAAAGCCAAGCTGCTGTAAGTGGGTAACTGTGCAAAATGCTGTCAGGTTGCTTGGCATACGCTGGCCACTATGTGTTGTTGATGCTTGTACTCTTGTGACAACAGCTGTAGCATTGAGATTGCATTGGCAGGAGAAGGTGTTATTGGGAAGAAACAGAAAAGAGGTGTTTTGGGAGAACCAGGCAGCTCTGCGGGAGATGGGAGAAACCCATTCACCGTGCAAGGGCTTTGTATGCACACGTGCTGGCACACCTGACCCAAAACGCGGCTCAAACCCATCCTTTCCTGTTGCACCAGAAAGTGCCTGTCAGTGCAGCCCAAGCTAAAGGATTAGTGAGCTGCAATGGCTGCACCAGTGCAGAAAGCTGGGATGTCTCTTCCCATAAATTACCACAACCAATCCTTGCCCTTAGCTGATGATCGGGGCTGCTGTTTGTGCTGACAGCTGGATTACGTATGTCTCGTACCATCCTTTCTGAACCGAGTGGTGGGGACCAAGAAACTGAAAAAAGCCGTTGGGGTAGCACTTCTGTGCTCCTCTGGAACATCTCTCAGAGGATCGGGAATAACTTTGTATTAAGCAGAGATGCCACGTCTTGGAGGCAGAAACAGCTACAGCTGTGCAAGTGGCTGTGCGGTGTCTCAGCTCGTGGTGTCACAGCCCCATCCCAGTGTGGGTAACCGCTAGATGGCACGGCTGGCCTGGCCTCTGCCTGCCGGTCCCCGCAGTGGAGCCCTGGAGACCAACCGTAAATGAGTTTTCTTTCCAAGCTACACAGAAAGACAAAGCTTTTCTATTGCCTGTTTCAAGTAATTGAAGCCTACGTTTTCCTCAAAGGCTTTCTTGTAGTAGTAGTAAGCAGTACTTTGTCCACAAACTGTTCTTTTGAAACCAGCGTCTGTCTGTTCTTCTCTGCTCCAGGAGACAGCTTCCAGAAAGAAAGATTTGATCAGAAATGAGTTTTCGGAAATTAAAGCTTTAATTGAAGAAAAAGAAAATCAGACCTTAAAGCTAATTGCAGATGAAGAAAAAAGGGTTTGCAATAAGTTTGATTATATTTATGGTATTCTGGGAAGTAAGAAGAAGGAAATTCAGTCTCTCAGAGACCAGATCGAGATGACACTGACTGAAAGTGATGACATTCTGTTTTTGAAGGTAGTATGTCCTTGAAATGTAAATCCAATTCTTTGTGTTTCTACAATGCAGAATTGCAAAACCCTGCTGTGCTAGTCCTGCTCTCCAGACACTTTCAGTCAAATGATAATGCAGTTGCATGCAAGAACCTGCTATAAAAGGATGTACTGATAAGTACACAAATATCAATGAAAGTGCTGAAGTGACGTGGTATCTTGTAACTCCCCCCAATTCAGCCTCTGCCACAAGCAGAGGGGCCAATGAGTGAGAGAACTCATCTCCATGAGGTGTTGCAGCTCAGTGCTGTGACACCATTTAGCAGATCTTTCTTCAGATAACAGTTGAGAATTCATGCATGTGGGTTGCTACTGAAATCTGCCGTGGGTCATGCCTGACTGTACCCTTTGCTCCCTTGAATTTGAGAGGAATGCACAAAACCCCATTTAAAGTAACTTGGTTGTATTTTTCTGTCTGCTACACAAAGTGGTCTGCATGAGAGCTTCCGTTTGTCATTTCAGAGAGCAGCAGCACTGCAACAAACATCAACAAAAGATGCTTTTGTCCCTGTAATTGAAATGGACCAAAACTTGATACATTCCACTTATCAGTCTGCCATTAACCTTAAAGACATTGTGAAATTTTCAGCGACTCATTGTAGGGAGAAGGAAGTGGAAGGTACTGTATCAACTGGGAGAATTGTCATTTTCTGCCTTGGCTTTGAGCTTAAATGAGGGATCTTCCCCCTACAATCCAAATATCATATTAAAAAAATAGTGCAGCAAATACAGTTGGTTAATACAAATTGTGTCTTCAAACTTCTGCAGCTTCCACACAAAAATGCTACAGTCTGGACTAAACTAGGAGAAAAAACATGCCGGTATCTCTTCACTTTTATCTATACTTGGATACGCTGATGAGTGTCATGATACTATGACCTGGCACAGCTCAGCCTTTACTCCTTACAGTAATTTACGTTTTGATTATGTAGCAGGGCTGGATGCAGTTGGGATGTGGATTTGAGGGGAGACATAAAATGCTTTAGAGTGATAGGACTATGGTTACCCAACTGTAAAGGTGCTGATCATGTAAATGTTGTAGAACAAAGCCCTACTTACCAGGTTAAGCAAAAGTATCTTTTGGATTGGGACATAGGTATCTTCTATGCAGTTTCCATCTCTGCCAAGAATCACTTAAGTTCTATTCACATAACTGAAAAATAAGATTGAAAAATGTTCTCACTAATGCACATTACTGTTCCTGGCAATACAAACCGTAATGTAAAATATCGCCATTGCAGCAAAACTAACACCTGGGAAAACTAAGCCCCTTCCAGTGGCTGTTCCAAACAAAACCCTTGCTGGAAAAAGGCCTCCAGGACCACGTGAGTACTAAAGAACATCATCCTCTCCTAACTATGTTTTCACCATTGAAGAATTCAAGCAGTTACCCAAGAGCTGTTTGCTCTAGCGGTGATGCAGTGATTATCTGTAGTGAGCACACTGGCATGGCAAAGGGAAGGTGTGTTGGGCTATTTGGTGATGGATGCCTTGTGAGCGGTAAAGCAGCAAACTGCCCAGATATGGTGGTGCATTAGCCTCAGTGCATGCCTGCAGTGGTGTCAGTGCAGGCTGTAAAGCCAAGCAGAGCCTCCCCACCCTCTGGCTCCTGCAGGTTTGTTTTCACTTGTACTAAACATCTGTTTGTTTGATGGGTTTGTATGTACTGAGTCCTGCTTATGAGCTGTTCACGTTCTGGTTTTTTTTTCCCCTTCCTCACAAGAGCATACCCACAGAGAGAAGATCCTTCACCAGACTCAAGCGACTTTGCAGGTGGACGCAAATACCAGTAAGTGGTAATTAACAGTGGCCTTACTCAAAAATTCTGCTGGCCACGTCTTGCCTACAGTCTAAGACTAGGGTGATGGAGACAGTCTTTGTGGCGGGTGATACTGGGGCCTTTCAGTATTGTTTTATGTAGATACTGGTATTAATGCGCCACTCTAGCCTGTTTGGAAGATCTTCCGGATTGTCTTTTTGAAATAAATCCAAGGGTTAAGAAACCGGTTCTGTTACTTCCAGTGAGCCCTTGACACATGGTCCTTTCCATTCACAAGTCCTAGGTGTGGAGCACTCAGCAGGTCAGTTGGCAATTCTGGAGTTGAAAGGACTCGTAGCTTCTGTTGCTGCACTAGAAGTTCTGTTGTAAAAAGAAAAGGAATAGTCTATGGGCCTCATGGGAACAGGCTTATTACCACTTGCCCTAACATGCGGCATCCTGGAGTAGAGATGAAGCTCCTTCCAGGCTTATGACACTGTGACATAGGAAGCAAACAGTACGTTGTGCTTCATGTGTAGCTTTCCCGTATGGGTGTATTTGTACATAGCTTCAGCTGTTGGCTTTATCTACTGCTGCAGCTTCGGAAGAGCCATGATGATGGCTTTACAGGTGGCATAGTCTATCAGTGGCTTTTCAGTCTCAGTAGAACTCACAGTTCCTTTTTTTTTTTCCCCCCAGAGGAGAAAAAGAAACCTGTTAAAGTTGGTAAGTCCAACCTTTCAGTATACTTATCCTAATTTTCATTAACTGCTCTTAAGGTGATAAGTAGATGGTCACCCATGTTGGTGTATTCTGTTGTTCAGTTGTTGCTCTGAGAAGGCTTTTACTAGTCACTGTGAGAGTGATCAAGCGCTGAAAGAGGTTGCTCAGAGACAATGGGATTTTCAAAACTTGACAAGACTGAGCAACCTGAGCTAATATTGAAGTTAACCCTGCTTGGAGCAGGAGGCTAAACTAGATAACCTCTAGAGACCCCCTCCAACCCGAGGGTGCCTGTGACTCTCTGTTAAGCATGCAGGGTTTCTTCCCAACTGGCCACACTCTCTTTTCTTCTGTCGACACAGCACCAGCCACGGGAACAGTAAATGCTGCAGCTGCCGTTTCAGCTAAAGAACTTATTGACAGCTTTCTGAAGAAATCCAGAGAGGAGCTTTTGCAGTGTAAGACACCCATTACACTACTTAAAGATGAACTTTCTGCACTTACTGCACTGGTGTTATGTGTCCTCTGTACTTACCTGACAAAAATACCTTTGAGGGGGTTTAGTTAGCTTAGTAGGTTATCAACTAATTGTTACAAATTAAGGAAATTTTTGGAGGAAAAGGGGGCAGGAGGTCTCCAAGTGGTTCTTTTGCCAGATAAATTTGATAAATCTTCAGTATTCTTGTATCTTTACAAAGGTAAATGAAGTTTGCTTGGCAATGGCTTTGGTTTGCCCTCAAATGGCTTCATTAGGGTAGTCTAGAAATGTGATGTAACGCACTGGATTTTTCTTCAAAATGAAATGCAGGCTTTTAAGCGAGCCTATGATGGTCTGCTTAAGATGCTATACCAGATGGTATACAATATGGTATACCTTTTGCTGCCAGATCCCCTTCTTCTGCCAGCATATATTTGGGTGGTGAAGGAATCTTTCTACAAGTACCTGAAAGGAGGTTGTAGAGAGATGGAGACTGACCTCTTCTCCCTAGTGACAAGTGATAGGACGAGAGGAAATGGGTTCAAGTTAAGCCAGGGGAGGTTTAGGTTGGATATTAGGAAAAAAAAATTCACTGAAAGGGTTATCCAGCATTGGAACAGGCTGCCCAGGGAGGTGGTGGATTCGCCATCCCTGGAGGTGTTTAAAAAAAGGGTAGACGTGGTACTTGGGGATATGGTTTAGAAGTGGTTTTGTCAGGTTAGGATAATGGTTGGACTCGATGATCTTGAAGGTCCCTTCCAACCTTAACGATTCTATGATTCTATATATAGAATCCCATGGGGATGCAGGAAGGAAAGAAACTTGCCCTCCATTTGCCTGCTGTGTAACGCAGGGCTGCAGTTGAACCCAGCAGCTATTACTGTGGCCCTAAGAACTGCCTGCACTGCGGAGGAGGACAGAGCAGGGAGATAAACACGCATAGGAACAAGTGCCTAGGCAGGACAGTATAAATAAAAGTGCTTTGCTACTCAGTACCTTCAAACAATTCATGTCCTTGCAGATGCTGCTAACATCACACTGGATTACAACACAGCTCATAACAAAGTGATGCTGTCTGAGAGATACACCAGGATGTCTGTCTCAGACATCCCCCTGAATTATAACTACCACCCTCAGCGCTTCACCGATTGTTCCCAAGTGCTGGGGTTCCAGTGCTTCAGGAGAGGCATCCACTACTGGGAAGTGGAACTGCAGCAGAACAACTTCTGTGGCATTGGCATCTGCTACAGCAGCATGGCGCGGCAGGGGCCAGAGAGCCGCCTGGGGAGGAACAGCAGTTCTTGGTGTATCGAGTGGTTTAATTCCAAAATATCATCCTGGCATAATGATGTTGAGAAGTGCTTACCCAATCTGAAGGCTACTAAGATTGGTGTGCTGCTCCACTGCGAGGGAGGGTTTGTGATTTTCATGGCTGTTGGGGAGAAGCATAACTTGATCTATAAATTCAAAGCCCAGTTTACTGAAGCCTTGTACCCTGCCTTCTGGTTGTTTTCCAGTGGCACTGTTCTCTCTCTCTGCCAAGGGAAACACTAAGGCCCCATATCTTAATCTAGTTTGCCTAGGTACTCACATGCAAATAATCAGTCCTGCAGCAAATCATCTTTGTATGTCTTAGTCTAAGAAGTCTCAAAGATTGTTTTCCTGAGACAAAAAATACTAGCTCTTCTAAGCAGTTTGGGATATCTGCTGATTCTCTGGTCTGAATTGCTAAAGCCTTTCGATAGTTAAACGTTGATGATAGTAAAAACTACGATGAAAGATTTTGCAAAAAGGACCTTGATGGTCCTTCTAAAAGGAAAGTTATGATACAATCAGTTGTTAAATGTCTTCAGTAGCTGCTGTGGTTTGCTGTAAAGGATCCCCAGAATTAATTTTCAGATCTACATGTGTTTCACAGGTAGATCTGAAATAATAACCCCTTTGAGAAAGAAACAGGAGGAATTCCTTGACAAATTCAGGTTCCAGGCTTTGAGGTAGGTCTCACCATTGCCTTTTTCTCTGTACACAGACTGTTGTCCGTAATCAGGATCTGCAATACACGCGTTCTCAGTGTATGACTCCAGGAGACAGTACAGAATCTGTTAAAATCAGTAAGTTCAGGTCTTACGACACTCGGTTGTAAAAGCCAATACAACAAAACTCATCAGAATGGAAATGCAGAGACTTTAGAGTTGATGGATAAGAAATGGTGTCAGAATCACCAGGAAATAAATGACATCGACTCGGAGACTAGGAGTATGCCAGGGAGTCTTCAGGAAGACATCCTGCAGAGCAGTAGTGTGCACCCTGTAATGAGATAGTTTATGGGATGAAGCATTCTGTCTCATATTCCGACCCAGAACACGCTTCACATCTTAACACTGAAGGCTCTTCAATGCTGGTTTTTTTTCGTATGCGTGTGTTGAGGAGTTCAGGGAGCGTGTTTTTGGCCTGCACAGGGAGCATAAATGTGCTCTTCACTTAAAGCAGGGTCTCCTGTCATAAAGCTTTTCCTCTTCATGAGGTGGGATATTCTCTGCTGGTGTATCTTCTGTTGTTCAGGTGCTAAAAACTGCATTTCCTGTGTGTTATTGGGACACTGATTTGAGGAGTGTCAAGACAGTGTGCACAGTACCTAGAAAATGCTGTTTGCTCTCTGCATGAAGCCTGTAGGCAGACAGGTGAGTCTTTTGAGACATACAGGGAATTAGCACAAAGGAGAATGTTTCCATTCCCACTGGAATGGATTTTTAATTCTCCTGGTATTCATTGCTTTGTGTTGTGGTATGTCTTCAGAAGTCCTTACCATGTACGGAGGAATCTGTACTTCTGCATTGTTTACTTACAACATTAAAACAATCAGTAGGCAATCAAGGTATTTGGATCCCATAGTTACTGGGTCTGTATCTTGTTGCTGCCTCTGGACATCTTGGCTCTTATTTCTTGTAGTAGCCCATGAAGCACACGGAAGCTCACAAGAGAGACTTCCTGGACGTTGATTTGTAAAACTCCCCCTTACGGTACTCAGTGAAATAAAACACAAAGCTGCTGCTGGCAGTCTGGAAGGGAATTGTTGGAAGGCTCAGAAGAACCTCTGTGACTACATTTCACATTAGCCAAAGTGCTTTAGAGAGAGAGTTGCAGGAGTTCAGGCTTGGTGTCTCTATTTTTACTTGGTTTGTAAACTCTTAGTACTTTGTCAAGGATAGCGTGAGTCTGGTAAGACACTTTCATTTCATTGGTCTGAGTAGGATGCAGAATCGAGGGTGGTCCTAAGAGTGCCATGGCTGTCTCTGGAGTAGTTGTACTGTTTCAGGGGTCTCAGCTTTCCAAAGCACAGTCAGCACTAAAACTACCACACTAAGCAGAACTCTTCAAAAGGCACGGAAGGAGGACGTGTCCTGCTAGGAGCCAACGATGACTGCAAGACTTTTTTTCTGCACTTCCAGTTTTTCAGCAGTGTG
This sequence comes from Ibidorhyncha struthersii, assembly GCA_013398815.1. Lineage (NCBI taxonomy): Eukaryota > Metazoa > Chordata > Aves > Charadriiformes > Charadriidae > Ibidorhyncha > Ibidorhyncha struthersii. Next base: position 496,150 of record VZSZ01007639.1, read on the forward strand.
GGGCGAGAGCAGTTTCCTCTGAGAAATCCTCTCCCTTTAGCTGCTTGGCTGGGCTGCAGGGCTGCAGATCCACTCAGTGGGTGCCGAAGGAGTACTCTGGCCCCTTGGTCACGGGGAAAAAAGTGCTCCGGTGGTTTGTGCAGTGGAGAAAGTCCACATTTTCTGTTGCTTGCTTCTTGACTTTAAAGGGGTGTTAATGTTAACCCCTGAGTCTACGGGCTGCTTTAGCCATGGTCTGGAGTGACACTCGAGCAAAGTAAAGAAGAGCTCTTATTCCTCCACGTTGGACACAGTTGGATTCTTTAAATGTGACATATACTGTTGGTCATACACCAATAACACGTAAGGTGTTCTGGATTACAGCAGGCAGTGAAACAAGCCTGCCACTGTATTCCTGATTCTCTTTTTTGTTTGTTTTCTTTTGTGCTATGAATGACTAGAAATGATAGAATGAGTTTCTGTTACTTTGGAATGAAATGAGAAATGCATAACTGAATTGCTGCACTTTGAAAACTGGTATTTTGGTTAGCTTCAACTATCTTGGATATATCACAACACTGGGGTGATAACAACATTAGAAAACAATATTAGTTACAGTATGATAAATAATGCTTCAAAAGGCTCTTCAACATAACTGAAATGTTTTTAGTTGGTTGGTAACTATCAAAGCTGTACTGTTTTTAAACAAAACGTAGATACAAGTGCACAACATAGATACGTAGATACAATTATGCTTCTCTTTTTAATACTATAAAGAACCCAACTTACCTAGTCTAGAAAAAGAACTAATTCTGGTGTTAATAAAGCCATGAGGATGTGGAATGATTTGCATATTAATGTACAACTGAGAGTAAATAGAGAAACACCCACTGAAAATCCACTGATCTGTTTAAATTTAATCTTTTCTTCAATTAAACACATAAAAAAATACTGCCGTTAGAAAAATAAATGCTTATGTAACTGAGGCTGTTGACTGATCAGCGGTATACTTCCGTATGTATACTATATGTTATCTCATATAGATGTATCAGCTAGACACCCTTGTCAGGGCAGCAGACATCGATTTAATGCCGTCTGTTTTGTAACTGTTTTAGAAGTCAACTATTGTTGATCTTTTCAGCTGGAAAGTCATGATATTCTGAATTCAATAAATACTCATGGTAAGCCCTAACTCTAAATGTTTTGTTCTGTGCTCAAAGTTGAAGCAAGCAGTAGGGAAGGCAGAAATAAAGATGCTACAGTGTACAAATAAGAGGTCTTCTATTGCATAACTCACTGAGTTACATGAGAACTGGGGGAGAAAAGGAGAGCTGTGCTATCCTCTGGACTGTCAAATGCCCTCCTAAACTATCTCCTTCACCTGAGCTATGCACTCTTTACCAGTAACGCTGCATCCTAGCCGAGGATCAGGGGAACATCCTCTCCAGTAAATGAAATGGGAGACCTTTTTGGGTAAGCAAAAGCGTGGTCATCAGGCGGAGGAAGATGAATGACTAAGGACTCAGTATGTGCAATGGGATTGCTTAGAAGAGCCTTAGGTAATGTCCAGCATCTGCCAGCTTAAGTTACATCTGGAAGCAACAATGGGTTTGTTGCTAGTATTACTTAATGAAATCAGACTAAAGGGCTTGTGGTTTGCAAGCTGCTGCCTCCCCATGTGGCCACTGCAAAGCAGCTCAACAGACTTCCAAAAATTAGTCAAAACAAAAGCACCCACAAAACAAGTCAAAAATTGTATTTGGCTAGTGTTTAATAGACTGTGTTTCTATAGCCAGTGCTCTGACTCCCTCCCATCTCTCACCCCCTTCCCAGTTCAGTGGCTGCTACTTCTCAAATAATCAATATGTCAGTTAAAAACATATCATGGTGTGGTCATTGTATGACTCCCATTCAGAGCCCATGTCATTTAGACTTTCATTGGCAGCTATTTTGTCCCATAAAAAAGTTCAAGACAGCAATTTGTGAATCTTGCTCAGCCAAGTAGAACTGTGAAAAAAAGGCGTTATTTTAAAAGTCAATTAATTGTGGTCTGTCAGAGTGCTCCTCATTCAGTTTTTTTCCAGGCCTTGCCGTGGGCTCACATCTGTCAGCCCCGTGTTTCCCAGGCTGCTATCAGATGCCGTTACATTGAAAATAATAGGTTTATTCACACCATTTATTGGACTTTGTGTGGTAGACACATTTGTATATAATTTTACGGTGTAACACTTCCATTTACATAAAATATAGGCAATTATGTGAGTCCAGCCAAAGCACTAAGGGAGGGTGGGAGGAGCCACAATTAAAATAATAAAAGCTAATTGAAAAGAGGCAAAGAGATAATTTACATGAAGATACCATCATGAGCAATTCTTGATCCTCGGTTAGTTCAATGGAGCTTTAAGGAGGCAAGTTAGTTGTATTTTGTCTCTATTAAAGTTCTTAATGTTTTTCAATGTAAGAAATTTGTACTTTTTATATCATCTATGTTCCATTTTAAAAATCAAGTAGTTCTTGGTGGAGGAAGTTTTTGTTTGTTTTTTTTTTTTGTTTTTTTTTTTTGTTGTTGTTTTGTTTTGTTTTTGTTTTATTTCTCTCTAGGTTAGGTTTTTCCTCCAATTTAGAGGGAGTTTCCACATCTGCCTGTAAAGGAATGTTGTGCTTTAGAAGCCCGATCAACAAGGTAATTCATGTATGGTTCCATTCATACAAAGTTGAAAACAAAGTTTTAGATCAAATTATAAGCAACGCTTTTCAGTGAAGTGTAACAGTTTCTCTTTTGGAGTCACAAATATCGTTCTTGCAAAAGTAAATTTCCTAGGGTTCCAGTCAAGCATTCATTTTGCGTGAAACCAATACTCAAGCAGTCTGGCTATCCTTAATCTTGGCGCTGTAACAGGTAAGGAATTTACAGTTTTTCTGTAACTTCTCAAGTTCGCAGCGAGGAGGGCTGTGGCTCTGTGGCATGCTGTGGTGACAGGTCTCATGGCATACCTGGAGCCCCTGTATCCCCTGGTGGCCCCTCCACTCCTTCCAGGTACTTCCCTATGGGCAACAGCAAGAGTATTCCTTTAACTAGCGAGATAGCCATTGCTCTGTCGTCAGGGAAACAATTTCTCAAACATTACTAGGATTATATCCTGAGACAAAATTATAAATATACTAAGAATGACTGTATTAATTACAGGAGCATTAATTACATCTCTTGAAATTATCACTACAGCATACTGAAACCAAAACTCATCACTTTGAAATGGAGAAAATAATTTAGAAAAAGCTATATTCTTAACTCTGTCTTTCCATGACTATTTTGGAAGACGTGCTAGATTTCAACAGAATGAGATCAAGACCACTAAGAAGGGAGAAAAGATGGACTCTTGGTCAAGGACAGAAAAAGAGAAAAATTACCGCTCTTCCCATGTTCAAGTTAAGCATACAAATCTCAGTGCAGAATGAGCTCCTGGGAGAGATGTTAAAACGGTCTCTCTCACTGACAGCAGAAGGTATTAGACACTTGAGTCAGCGGCAAAGCTCAGCACAAACCCCCGGTTTTGAGACTCTGGCACGCAGCTCCTGTACCTTCCCCTAGGACTGGCAAGGTCTCTGAAAGCCACGGCTTTGCCATTTCATACTGTGACAGAAGACTTATCATCCTACTTTGTTATACAAACAGGGCTCTTACCCTTTTGTTTGAGACAAAAGTGGAGCTTACATTTCAGTGAAAAATACTGAAGTGTTTACCTTAAAAATAATAACAGAATTGGAGAACGAGAATGAATTAGTCAAACCTCTAACAAAGGGAATAATCCTGTACTCATGTAATTAATTTCCTACAGAATGGCGTGTTGAAAATACAGTGCATTTGAAAGTGCACAGAAAAGGCAAGGTAGGCATGAGGAAAAGACCAGCTGCGTTCAAAAAGGGCCAAATCCACCCTGGTGTAAGCAGGCAAAAGCCCATTCAAATCAGTCACGAAGGTTTAACCCCCAGTGCCTATTCACAACTGTTACTTCATGGTGTTGGTCCAGTCATTCAAAGACTCGTTAGAGATTCTTGCCGTTCTTTTGTCTTTCAGTGAACGGGGAAACGTCCTGTCCCTCTTTTGATTCTTTATCTACACATTAGGCACAAGTCCAGCAAAGAACAAACAATTAAGTGCATAAAGAGCCCTGCTGCTTTGTGAAATGTTACAGATCAGAAGGATTATGGAAAAGGCTTCACTTCCTTCCTGGAAGAGGCTGAAAGATTTTAGCTTGCACTGCTGAAAGGGAAGACATTCAACATGCTTTCCTCAGTAAAGAGAATTCACTGGGTTAAATTTAACCATAGTAAAGAAAGAAGATCACTTATTTGGTTGCAGTTGTTCACAAATGTGTTTTCACTGTATCTTAGGTTCCCCCTCCCCATACTAGGTCTAGCTCAAATCTTAAAGTTGCCACTAATGAGAGCTGGCACCCAAATTCCACCAAGTGTTGTCTCTCACTGCCTCAACTCTCCATGTGTGAAACAGTTTTATTTAACACCTTCTGACCCAATTCTCCTGTCTGCAGAGTTAGAGAAATTGATCCCCAAAGACGGAACAAAAACATGAAGATGAACATGAAGATGCTTTTGGCATTCTTATCTTATTTTTAGGTACCTATTCCCTGAATACCTGAATCACTGTGCTTTTGTAAGGCTGCCTGGCCCTATGTATCCATCTGGAAAGGAGGAAAATCCACAGATTTTTCAAGAAGCAGTTGAGTTTGTTTAGTGCCGTATGTGGTTCTTGAACACAAAATGACAAACTCCTGTAATGTGTAACTTCCTGTAATACATCTCTGGAACTGTACTGATTAAGTCTCCTTTAGGATGTCTAGGACTCTTTTGAAAGGTTTTGTCATCTAGGCAGAGACCAAGCAACAGAACAGATCTTACACGGAAGACTGCTGCTTTACAGAAGACACGGACTCTAACCATGAAGCATGAATTATCGTCAGCTGTAGCTTAAACACCTTGTTGCTGTTCTTCACCTCTCTTACTGCCAGCCCACCTTCCTATCTTTATAAACTGGCTGTTTTTTTGCTAGTTTGAGTGCTTCGTGCCTTTGATACAATTGGTCTCTGCCCGTTCGCATAGGGGGGAAAATCACGCAGCGTGGGTGAACTTGGGATACATTCAACGACATACATAATGAAGCAGTGGGCATTACAAGCTGCTTGCATAACATGATTTGTCTCTGCTCAACCTCTTGTTGCTGGAGAAGACGAAAATGAGCACATAAATGCAACTGTTGGCTGCTACCATACATAAGCTAACCCTGCCAGTGCAAGGAAGAGTATTCCCCTTTAGTTTTTATTCTAATGTGGCTTAAGAAAGGACTCTGTGGTTCAGTGGGAAACTCATGTGAGGTGAGATGCCAGGGAAAAAAACATTGCTTGATGCCCTCAAAACAAAGTACTTGGAAAACCACAATATCACCCTAGGCTGACAGAGCTTAAAACACTGGGAGAGAAAATTAAAATGCCCTGACCTAACCAGTTCCTTGCTGCGATAATGGCTGTCCACCTTGTCACGTTAATAACGTCACTGAAATTAAAGAGCTTATGAGCTGATCTTATGTTACTCTTCAGCTACTTTACTGCTCTTCCCCCGATTCAAATTTTCCATCATATCCCAACAGAAACACTAGCCACTTTGCACCACTGTTAACTCATTGCCTCACTGTTAACTGTGTATCCGAACATCCCCAAGTCTTGATGTTGGAAGAAATGGGAACCTAATGTGAACAGCAGTAGCACTACTGATTTTAGCAGAGCAGAACTTTTTTTTTTTTGAGTGTCGGCACTCTATATTACATGTTTTCCCCAGAAAAGTCAGAATATTTGTTTAAAATCCAAAACAAATGAAATTAAAAATATTTTCTCCAAAAAAGCTTTTTACCCCACCACTTGGAAACATGCAGGTACCTCTACTAGTTACTAGTATCGAGATAGTTAACTCTATGCAATCTAGGGAGATTACAGTCAAATAGAATTAATATAGTGAACATCCACGATCTCTAATAAGCTCTTCATTATTCTCACTGATCGCAAGGGTTTCAGGTCGCTCACTGCAAGGCTGACAAATTGACAGAGCTGTGGGTTAAATCACCGAATCACATGCATTTTTAAGTACGTTGTTTCACTTCACACTGGGTTGTTTCAGTTTTTCAGCCACTCATTCACTAAACTACTTATTTGCTTTAAAAAGAACACATTATTTCAAAGGGATGATGCTCTATGAAAGCAAATATTAATTACGACATTAATGCTATAAGAAATGGCTAAGGCCCCTTTAAAAGGCAAAACCCCACACAAGGGTGACATATACAAATACACAAAACAAGGAGACATGCAAGACCTCCAATCTATTCTAAAAGAACATACTTTATCTCCTATTTACAGCGCAAATACCAACTAAAGAAGAGTAGTCCATTTAAAATCTCAAATGTAGCACTGATCTCCAGCTCTCAAAACCCAAGTACTCGCACATCCCTGCACGTCCTCCAATACTTTACAACGGCCAGTTCGCTTAGCTCCGTTCTGTTGTGCACTAAACATTAACTAGAGCTAGTTGTGGGCCCAGTGCTCTGAATACCAAGTATTAGATTCTCACGCAGGCAGTGCTACAACCAAAACTTCTGATTATTTCAATTCATTTCCCAAACACCTATCTGGTAGGACATGGCATTACTGTTCATGTTAGCTAAAGTGCAGTATCCCTCATTGATCTGTTTCCATGAGGAGCAAAATCAGGTGCTGTCAACTGTGCAGAAATCAACAGAGCGCTGCAGAATTACATCAGCTGTGATTTTGCCCCAGAGGGTTTATTAATCTCTCTGCTAACATACAGAAGGCAAAAAACCTGGCAAAGCTGCTAACTGCCTGAAGGTTTAGTAACTATGGCTAAGACTATAGTTAGCATTCATCTTAGAAACTTGGGAGTGATGAAGTGGTGAGATGGCCAGAAATTATCTTGTTAAAAA
>VZSZ01007639.1:509483-528368 GCA_013398815.1 Ibidorhyncha struthersii
TTTTATGTATTGGAAAGGGGTTAATAACAGTTTCTCGTTGTAGTTTAGGAACAAACAAAAATGGTGTCAACGTAATCAAAGCAAACATTGAATGACTGATGAAAATTCAATAGTTCTTAACTTTTGCTTTCATGAGTACCTTCCAGGGGTCCGTGCACAAGAACGAACAACGGCTGCAATTCTCATGCCAAAAGCCAGCCTGTGCCTGCCAATAATTAGATTTCTATATGCATTGCCCCTTCTGTATTTTCAATGAACAACACGGGGAGCTGCTCTTCTGCAGGTCTGAGCGAGCCAGGCTCTTTTCTGCAGCTCTTAAGCGTGGAATGGGGATTTCGCGGGGGGCGAGGGACAATGGCCCTCGGCGCTGCTGGGTGGCACATGCTAAGATCTGCCGGGCATTGTTCCCTCTCCCTGCGACAGCGCCCACGGTCACCAGCGCTCTCCGGCCATCTGTTACCTTGTGGTTAGCAGCACGCTCTCACATTGCCTACAGATGCACAAGGAAAGAGCAGAAGAATTTGCCTGTTGCATTTCTGCAGTTAGGGCTTTTCCTCAAGAGAAAAATACACCTGCTAGAGGAGATACGCTGAAATGAGAGTTTTAGCCCTCAAGTGTCTAACGCCAGACTCCTTGAATCTTATTTGGACCCACAGACAACCACTTTACTTTTCATTCACTAAATTTTACATCTTTACTTTTATTATCAAAAGACAGAAATAAAACTTCAGTTTGGACTTCCACTTTTCCAAGATCCCATATTCTTCCTCACACATACCTGTGGGGTGACTTCTTACACAACTTTAGGTTAAAGTCTGGCTCAAGTTGGTGCTGTGCACGGTTCACTCCAACAGTTCTAAAAACATTTAAAAATACATTAAACCTGGATTTTGTATTAACAGTGCCCAGTGATACTCAGAGCTCTGTGAAACTATTGTCTTACCCATCTAAGAAAAAAAACTCAGTATCTATGCTCTGACCCCATCTTGAATGGAAAACAACACACAAATAGTCTTTAAAAGGTTTGATGTGGCACAATATAGGAGCTCAGAGGCCAGAGCCCATTCTCTCTTTTGTGCAAATGACATCAGGCAACAGAGGAGAGGACTTGGGAACTGACATTATGATAAAGTGGCCCCATAGGAGGATTTCTTCACTTCCAAAAGCCCAAACTCGCCCATCTGCTGCCATCAGGAGAAAGCATTGAGCCACTTGATCTCTGAACGTCCTCCCGCAGCAGCGTTTCCCCTTTCCATGGGAAGCCCTGCGTGCATTTTGTTGACTTGTGCTCAGCTGCCCTCCCACCTCCAGTTTATATTAACTCCACATAACCCCAAAACATCTCCCCTTAAAACTCTTACTTAGAAATTGCTCTTTACAGATAAGAAATTTGTATATGTTTCCTCTTAGGCTAAATAAAAGTTTGTGATGCACGCTCTTTAAGATCCCAGGTCACTGACAGCATCGGTGAGGAGGAACAATCCAGACATTTCACCTCACCAGTGAAGCCTGGGGTTTTTGAATCACTGTAAACACATCTGTTACAAAGCCACACAAACTCAATGCATACATCAGGGAGAAGGACCATCCAGAAGTGTGCAAGCAGATGCTGAGACATCTTTGTAGGTTACCAAACAGCGCTAGTTTTGCCTCTGACTGACATTACCATGTTGCCTGGAAATATTTCTGTGTATCTGAGGTTCAAAATGCTTGGTCTTGGCAGCAGGGATCTCAGGCAGAAACATGGCTGCGGCATTCAACAAAATAAAACTCTGTTCTCAAAATGACCAAACTCCTCATTCTGCAGTTATCAGCCCTGGGTTGTTACAGAATTGAAAACTCACATTTGCTTTTATGCATAGTGAGGAACGGCAAAAGCTGAGTTTAAATACTTTAATCCACACACTTTAATCTACAGAGAAATACAGTACAAATAACAAGACAACAAAAAGATGCATTATGAAATTCAGTAACAGAGTCAGTGCTGTGAAAAATCTGTATTTACAAACTTCTACGAAGAAGATGGAGCAGATGTTTCTCAAAAGAGACTCTGGGAGCTTAAGTCACAAGAGACCAGGATACAACTGACTGAAGACAAGTTTTCTTCAGTTTCACTGGTGTTAATGTGGAGTACTGCCACAGAACCGGTGGAGCTCTGACTTCACCCAAGTTGCAGCTTCTTACAGACAGAACCTGACCCACATACTCAAATAATACGCATCACCTGTGTGTACTGATTTGAGCAAGTGTCACAGTTACGGGGGCCAATGGCATTATCACCCACTTCAGAAGTGCTGGATGAAGCCAGTGAGTGTGCAAACAAAGCAGAGCCTTTTGGGACGTTCCACAACCACACTACCTGTGCCTACATAGCAAATAAAGAACACACTTCCCAAATCTTATGATTCAGTTTTACCGTAATACCTCCTTATCCTCTCATTTCAGCCTGCCTCCTTTTAAAAAACAAAGCAAAACCAATTTGAAAACATTGCTGAATTTTCTTGACATCAAGTAAATTTTGACTTTAAACATTTCTATTGGAGGTTCAATATTACATTGGCTGGTTCTTTCTTTGCGAGTAAGACCTCATATACTTTACAGCTGCAAGCAGCCAGTTTTGCTCTGAGTTTCTGTTCTCCAAGAAGAGAGGCAGGAATGGTACAGATGGCTTTTGCTTATGTTTGGGCACTAAATAATACATATGTCAAAACTGGACCATAAGGAAACAACTGTTCTGTCAAGAGTACACTGATTGCTCCTTCCTTACTGTTCTGTGGGAAAACAAAAGAATACTGGATGCCAAATGTCACCTTTCTCCATTGAAAAAAAAAAAAAAAACTCTTGAGATATTATAAATTCTACTTTTTAATCTATTACTTGCATTTTAAGCTCATTTTTTTCCTGTTTAGTGCAACTTCAGAATATATATGCATAAACACATTCAATACAAATTCCAAGTCACAGCATCACAGTATTTCCAAGCTAAAGAATAACTTTTTTTTTTTTTAAAAAAAAACCCAAACTGTTAACATGCTGGTATTTTCTTGTAAGTAGTTACTACCAATTTAAGTTACAGCTCTTAAAAGTAAGATTTTTACAATATTCTAATCACTAATTACTAAATAGAAGTAACTACTATACATATTGAAGTTACAAGCTACAAAAATAAAAATCCATTCTGTTTAACTATAAAAATCCTAGAAAGAGAAGATGGCTGGAGGTACTCTAAGGATTACAACAGTTGGTAGCAGACAAAATGGCTTTTGAGGGATGTAAACTTTGAAGATACAGAATGCAATAAACTCACAATGTAAGTTCCCACTTACTCTTAAAAGAAAATTATCTTTATGCTGAAATTACAAACAAGTTGCAAATGAAACAATGCAAAAAATGAGTTACATACAGCAAGAAGGGTATAGAGCACAGTAAACAGGGCAGTACCAACAAGAAACAAAGTAAAATTTTGAATACATTCATTCTTTTGAACAGTTAAGGGCTGGATCCTCAGCTAATATAAGTCCACATAACACCACTAGATTTAGTAAAGGCATGTGGCTTTACTCCAGCTAGAAGTCTCTCCCTGAGATGCCCAAAACCTGAACGGGGTATTCAGCACTCTTAGTGAGAAAGAAATTTTGATCATGCCATGCTTTTAGAACTGTGGCCTAAACGAGGTTTGAAATGGAGAATGTGTAAATTGTCTCAGTATACTTAATTGCTAAATGAACAAGTGGTCTCTGCTGTCTCATTCAAGAAGCAGCCATCGTTTCTCATTAAAAAAGTCAGAGCATTTTTAAATAAGTGGTTCACATTCAACAGGATCAGTTATTTTTGAATCTCAAGATATCCTAGTTTACTCCTAAGTGAAGGGTCAAATCTTTTTTCTTTTCTGAAAGGAAGATAACTGCTAGTAGTCAGTATGAAATACAGAACAAAAAAAGGATTTTCAATTAGAACACATGCAAAGGTTCTTAAGTGTCCTACTCTTACCCATAGATTAACTAACTAGGTTACAGTGGTGCTCTACCAAAAAGCATTTGTTGCCAAATGAAAAAGAGTAAATACTATAACATTGATACCATTACACTGTTCACATCTAAGGTACAGTGCTTGAAGGTGTGTTTGGCGTTTTTATTTAAAAACAAACAAACAGTGAGATACAATCGCATACACTATAAAAGCTGTGAGCTTCAGTGCAACATAGTGCAGAACCAGAAGGAACTGCCCAAACTGAAACCAGAACCTTCAATCAGTTCTCAGAACCTGTGGAGAACAGGGGGGTTCCTCCCCAGCAGCAAAGAGCAAAAATTGTACTTTCAAAATAGGTCAGGGGGACCGGGAGCCTTTGGAGTCCTTTCTAATATCTTACAGGTCTGGTGATGGTGACTGAAAAAGCCAAAAAGGTGAATTACTGGGCTAGGAATGAGCTGTGTGAAGCTGTTCCAATTTTCTTTTCTGACAAGATAGCTGGCATGAAGGATAAAGTGGACAGAAGAGAAGCTCACTATTCTGATTTCAGCAGAGCTTTCGATACTGTCCCAAATGACATTTTAAGCTGAAAGTGAGCCAGCATAAAATGAGTAATTAAATAACTGAGGGAAAGAAGTACTTAGGAGTAGTGGTAAACACTAGCAAGACAAAAATGTAGGGGGGGAAAATTCTCAACCTGAATCAGCTGAAGAAACTTTTAACTTACTCTTGCTATAAGCATTGCCTCAACAAGATGATCTTCTCCAGATGTGTTCAAACATGGTAACATTTTCTTTTGCAACCAGGAGAAACTCAAGTTTTCTGAGAGCAACTACTTAAAGCCTCTAACTAAAGTAAATGGTGTTTCCAGTTACTTAGTGCTTAAGAAAAGCAAGACCTGGGAAAAAAAAAACACCCACACCTGAAGGGGCAACATCAAAACATATAAGAAGAGTATCAAATGCATAAATTATGCTATACAGGCTTTACATTATGAACATGAAATACAATTCATAACAACGCTAGGTGAGAAAAATGTTCAAATTTGAACATAATCCCAAATTAATTTGAAACAGAAGTATCGCCATTGCAGTAGGAAGAAAACATAAGACTATGTTCTTTAATAACAACAATAATTCCTAAGCGCTGTTAAAGCATGCTCCAAATACTACCCTAACCTGCTTTAATCACCCAGAACAACAGACATAGGAAAAAAAAATACGTAAGTGAACACCATTCACCTGTTTTTGAAGATCAAGAATGGGAGTTGGGACTTCAGACGCCTTTTTAAAGAGTCCAGACATGGAGAAAGATCCAAATTGCAGGTGGTATTTGAAGCAGTTTAACCCTGCTATGAATTGTTGAAGTGAAAGCACAAAGTAAAACAAAGCCTACGACAAAAAGTTCTATGCACATGAAAATATTCATACCCATCCTCTCAATGTGTGTGTAAACAAGTGAGGTTTGAGCAAGGCAGGAAGCAGACTCACAGAAAGGCTCTCCATACAAGTTTAAGTTTTTTGTATCACATGTCACAAGACTGAGAACCTACAAAGAAAGTTATCGGAATCTGACTAAACTTCACTTAAGCTAGTGTGTGCAGCAGTAAAACTTAAACTTTGTGAATTTGCTTTTGAGCACTTGGCAGTTGATGTTATTATTCACCCTGTACATTTTACACAAAGCTATACAGTATGCAGACTGCCAGAAGAAACTATTAATTATTTGTCTTTTTGAAACATCACTTTCACTATTTTTCCAATGTCAGTCATTAACAGGGTAAGGGAAAATTCTTCAGCACAGGACATAAGATCCAGCTGCAGTGTACCCTCTTCTGGATAGAGAATGTACTGCAGTATTTTCAAGTTTCCCATCTGTTTTCTGAAGAGCTACAGAGTAGGTATTTGTACTGGTGCTTTATGCACCTACAACATTAAAAAAGCATGTAACAGTTTTACAGTCACAACACACACATGACAACATTAAGCAGCTACAGCTATATTACACATTAGAAAAGTTCGCTTATGCTAGCATTAGAATCTTGGAGCCCATTGCTGACATTTGCTGTCTGCAGTTGGACTAAAACTTAAAACAGTTTCATAAAAGTAGCTCCAAACAGGCTTTAACCCAATTTGCAGCATGCCGGAAAGAAGGATACATGGAAGTCCAAGTTCAGCATGCCGGAAACAGCAAGACTTCCCAACAAATTCTAGTGCTAACACTGTATGTTTAAAAAGAACTTTTTTTTTTGTCATGCAGGTGTCAGCTACATATCATTACAATAGAAGGATGACCCCATGCCTGATTGGGAACTGGACACTTCAGCCTCACAGAATATTCTCCATACCATAACTACAACTTTACAAAAGGCTTCCCCATGCTTACAATGGCTACGTTTGCTACCTATCATTTGCTGTAATCACTAACAGTCAATTTGTGAAACACAAACTTCACTTCCTCATCCAAGAAGGGGACAATCTGTCCAATACAAACAAGACCATTTACCAGGGGGTTTCCCAAACAATGGCCCAATTAGATACTACTTTCACTTCTAATACTCCTTTGTTTCTCCAAAAGGAATGATGGATTTACATTTTCCAAAGAGGATTTCACACACTTAGGACTGGACTCCCAGCAAGCCGCAATAAGTGGGAGGATCTTGCCTGCACAAACACAGTACGTCATCACTGGTACCCACTGAGGCAAAGCACAACTGGAGAAGCCAGCTCACCTACTGTAAAAATGGGAGACTTTCAAAGTCTTGGCATTGATTTTTTTTGCCTAGATGTCAGGAGTTGAACGAGTGAAGTTTTAACAGTTAAAGGTTCTTAGGCTATAAAACAATTTGAATAATAATCCAATCAACTTCAGGTAACTCTTTAAACTGTATTATGAGTAGTTTAGATTAAGTAGCCAGTGGTGTCATTTCTCTTGAAAAAATACTGCCTTTTATAGCATATACCCTGCTTTTCCAGAGACTTGTCATTTGTTTGTAAACAATAGTTACATAAGAACCATAGCATAGAACTTAACTATTTTTAGGATGCTGATGGCTATAAGTTATTAAAAAAACCTAGTAACTTAACTAGTAAGATTTTTGAAGCTAATACAAATTGAACCTGAGAACTACAAGAAGAAGAAGAAGAAGAAAAAAAAGGGGGTAGTGGATTTATCTAACATAGCATACTTTTGGGTATTTTAAACACTTTTTACATAGATTTAACTATTAATTTGTTCTCTATATTTACACAATAAAATAGTTAAGATGAGGTGTATAGTCACAGAATCATAGAATAGTACGGGTTGGAAAGGACCTTAAAGATCTATTTCCAACCCCCCCGCCATGGGGTATAAGGCTAATGAATATGGAATTTACAAATGGCTTCTGCTTTACAGTTCATTACACTCTAATCACATTTTCAGGCAGCTATGAATTCACTGATAATCAGTAGTATATAAGGTCTAGTACGTACACTTTCTACAACGAATACCATCAAGTTAAAAAACCTCTCCAAAGAGGATTACAATTGAAGGTTTTAAAAATACTGACTTTGCCAAGGTTTCAATAAATAATTTTAAAATATAAATAGTTCATTCACTGTTAATGCAAACATTTTATAAATTGTTGAAAACCAGTTTCATTTTACAAAACCTAGAAACATACCCTACTTTACCCTTCACTTCCAGTTAGCATACAGAAAAAAGGGGGGAAAAAAAAAAGATTGGGGGAGTTCTGACAAAAGCAGCAACATTCGAAGTTCAGACCAAAGCTCTCAACTTCTCTTATGATCTTGGCTTATGTAGTATACATACATTCCTACTTGGAAGATCACCTTCAGTAACTCAACTGGACTTAACTGAATTACTTTGTGACAACTTTCAAACCTCAACTCATAGCTCTCATCTGCTGCAAGCTTAAAATGACCACAACAGAAAAAGAAAAAGGAAGATTTCTACTTCTGTTAACCATGAAGATGTTTTCACCTGAGAAGCTTTTAACCTGAGAAGCTTCAGATATGCCAAACTGACTGTTTCTGTGTACTGTTGTACATGTTCTTAACCTTTACTATCAGTATAGACCACCAATCTTTTTCTTGCCCTATATTCATACAGGAAATGAAGTTTCAGGTCCAACAAGGTATCTTTGACCCCCTAAGAGCCAGCCAGAAAACAAGTGTTTCCATGCCTTTTTTCACAATCACATTATACACATGAACACCAGAACTTGCTAACCTTTGTAAACTTAGCTCTCAATCTCCACGCTTGAAATTGAAACAGTTAAATGACTGACTTACTATTGATCATTTTCAAGTAACTATAAAGCAAGATCTTTAAAAAGACTTTAACTCCCCCTCCCCGCCCCCATTTGGCAATCATCATTATTTCTTTAAAACCCTCCTCTAAACAGCTAGAAAAGACAGCTCCTTTCCTCCAAAAAGCCTCCTCAAGAACTACGATGTTGCTATTTACAAGAACTAGAATTAGCCTCTCACTGAACTGAAGCAGAGTCAGTCACAGGATCATTCAGTGCAAGTCATGGTACACTTATTTTGAAGTTGTAGCTTGGGTACTCGGGCCCTCAGGAGTACTTTACCTATGGCTTACAAAGCCACTGAAACAGGTCATTCACTAACAGAACATTTCCAGAAACCTTTGGTCCAAAAGCATCTCTCTTGCTAGCCACCTTCCCAAGAGCTCCCAGATCCTCTGCCCTCCCAGTCGAGCCTATCAGACATGCACTGCACAAGCAGGTACAGAGATGCATTTGTCTTGCTCCCAAGAAGGGATGGCAGCCAGGAGCAGGCTGTTGTCAGAAAACCAGCCCACATCCTACATGGTCTGGTTTTCTGTTCTGGAAACTGTTCTGGGGAAGAGGGCAGGTGGAAGCAGGCCAAACTCCCAGCTGTTCCCCTTTCCAAGGGTATCAAACATTTTTGCATACCATACTGTGTACGTGCAGAAGATCTGATTCTACAGCGAGAAAGAGCCGCAGTACGTGTCTCTTTCCTGCCATTAGAATAACTAACTGCTGCAGCTAGAAAGGCTGGGCATCACCACCAACCTAAAAGGCAAAACAGTTGTGGTAATTCAGCTGTGAAAGTTTTAATGAACATAAAAGCATGGCTCTTGCTTCAGCTCTAGTTCATTCACAAGTATTAACCTTATGGCATAAACCTTAATCTAGATTACATGTTCTCAGTGCTTTTAATGAGCTGAAGTTCATCGCTGTATTAAGTTAAATTCCGCAAAATCTATACATCTTCATCTGTCTGTTCTCTCATGTGGTCTTGCTCAGACATGCTGGAAGCGTCATCGTCTGTTTGTTCACCTGAGTGATACAACATCAGTGCACGTGTCTTATGAGTGATGGTAACAGTGCAGGGCCCCTGAGCCCACGGCTCTCCATCCACCTGCATCGGCATCTTTGAACTCTTCAAGATCAGCTAGCATTAAACAGAAGAACACACAATCATAGCAGTTCAAAGTAGCTCTGAAGATACCTTTTACAACTACAATATACTGATGCTGCAAGCTTTCAGCCTCGCCAGGGAGAAACTTAGTATATAATTAGTTGCACTCACAGGCCACCAACCACAGCAACAGCAGACTGTTAATTACGACATAATTAATTTTTACTAAGCAAGAGAAACATCTAGATCAACTGCAAACTGTAACTTCAGATCAGACAGTTGACTGCTTGAGATACTATACTGTGTATAAAAAAAAAATATTAGGGAAACAGGTTCATAAACACCACTTACCCTCACCGTATGTGCCTGCCCTAGGCGAACAGGATTTGCTAGTTTCACCTGAATCTGGGCACAATGGAAAGAACCATGAACACCAACAACTTCCAGAAGTCCATCATCATGTCTATGAATTAAGAAAGGAGACTCTTTTTAGTGATGCTCGTGAGCTCTAGAATAGCTTTCCAAATATTACACAGCCCTTTTATGGCTATTCCTATAGAGAAAACAAATGTTATTCTACAAATCTGTTTAAACTATCTATTTGTGCTGTACAACAAACCGAACTGAATGGCAAAGGAAGCCATACAAAAACGCAAGTACGGAGCAATACACCAGCTGGTACACTCTAGCTATAGCTTCTGGAAGTTATGGATATATGACTTTCCAAGGTTCATTGTATTTAAGGACCACAGTAGATTTCTCTTCCATAAATTTGTACAATTTTCTGTCTTTTCACTCAGTTATTAATCTACAGGAAAATCTTTTAAAGGCTTAATTTTGTAGGTTTTGGTAAAGGACCTTGCCCAAATATTTTTTAGAAATCTAGGATCATAAGCCCTGTAACAGAACTATGAAGTATATTTCTATATATGGCTTCTGAAGAAGGAAGTCACAAGAGGGAGTAACTAACATACCTACCTATTCTCCTCCGTGGTATTGCTCCAGCCAACTTACTGAAGCATGGAGGTCAAATTTTTGGCTTGCTTTGTTTTTACTTTGTATTTTAACCTCTACTAAGATGTGTTCTTCCAGATTCTGAAATGGATGTATCTTCTACTTTTTGAAAGGTACCTTTATTTTTAATAACCTCTTCAATACTACTGCTTAATCATGCCAAACATTTTGAGAAGGTCTTAAACAAAACCTTGGTGCGTGGGATGCACTTAGTCCAAGTCTCTATACATGAGGAAAATAAAAAAAAATGAGATAGCCTACTGTGACAAGGAATCCTTCTTTTTAGACAAGTCTGGCTACATAAACAAAGCCTACTGGAGAGAACTGCTTACACTACAAGAACTGTTAAAGGGAAAAAAGAAAAAGATGCATTGTGTACCTCGCCAAGGGGTAAGGTTCATCACCCATTCCTTCCCAGAGCCTACAGCCACCTCCCCAATATCCAATATTCAGGACAATGATGCCTTCCAAATTGGGCAACTCTATTCTCTCACCATCCAACTCTAGCTTTAAAAGACAAACAGAAGTTAATTACTGTGGATCAAATTCAGTACTTCAATATATGCTGGTTATTCTTTTTGCACATCTAATGCCCTCCACTTGAAAGAAAAACTGGCCCTGCACAAATTGAACGTATTTTCTTTTCATACTTTAAAAAAAAGGACTTCTGATTCCACAAGATATCCTAAGCTGTGATAAATTTCTGTTAATACAGAAAAGAAAAAGGATACTCTTACTTAAGTATGTCTCTGGTGCTAAGGCAAATTTTATCTGAATATCAGTACCTGAACTCACAGAACTGAGTCAAGGCCAGAAAAAAGAATTAGGAATTTTCAGTAAGCTCAAAGACATGAATTTTATGAAGTAAACTGCACATTGCAAAAGGAACATCAAAAATACCTTAAGTTCAGAGCCACCCTTATACAAATATATAGATGTAAACTGCAAAGCTTTTCCCCTTTCCTTTCACAAATTAAGTTTTTACACTCCACTGATTGCCCAGAGAATAATCAAGTTAAAAACTTACCTCTACCTTTTTGTTAAGATCTTTACATTCTTGTACTAAGCAGTCTTTGGTTCCATAAAAAAAATAAACAGCCTACAAGAGACCAACCAACCAAAACAGATAGAACAGAAAACAGTTAGAAAAAGACAATACATATGTAGACTATTTGAAATATTCATGTAGAGTTATTGTTCTGCAAACCCTACTAAAATTCATACACAATGTATTTGCATATCCTTCAACTAAGATTTCTTCATGAGATAGGCTACAACTTCCAAGAGAAATCTTCTTTCCACTTTAAAAGGAAATAGGCAATGTCCTTAACCTATTAAGTTTCAAAGTAAATGAAGCATTCTAAACAAAAATCGAACAAACAGCATATTCTATAAGCAAGCAAGCAGAGGCTAGGTAGAACACCTGTGAGTGGGCTGGAAACATGTTTTACCCATGGAATCCCCTCCCCAAGAAAAATGAGCTCAAACTCTTAAAACGGCATGAAAGGAAGTAGGGGGTAAAGTAATGTAAAGCAAAAAGTAGCCTTAACAACTACAAGGAGAAAATGTCACTTTACCAAACACACCTTATTAATAATTCTGCTGGAAAACAGAGAGGGTGTCTTCTCACGATGAGCATGAAAATTTAAAGCCATAAGAGCATCAGGTCCTATAGAAAAGTAGTTGTTCATTGTGAATACCTGTAAGACAGAACTTCTAGTTATCGTCTTATTAAATATTATTATTAGGATTTAAAAGTCGCAGTGTTTGATGGAAAGTAGGTACCCAGAAAAATAAGTATAAACACACAGGTACCACATAGTTATACTTGCAAACCATACCTTTGGTTTCCTTAAGTTGTAGTATCCTTTGTTTGTTACTTGAACCTTCCATCTGAAAAACAATAGCCATTACTTAGAGTCATGACAGACTGTTCTCACTTAGTAGCAAAGCTGTAATTAGGAATCTCATACCTATACTGTGATCAAATCAAATGATTCAGATTTAGTTAAATTATGAAAGAGAACAAGAAGTTGCAGAACAACTAAATAAAGACTAATTTTGGACCTCAGTTATTTTGCAGTTCCCTCCAGCAATACTTGTGTTCCTTTACAATACTGCTGCAACTGCGTATCAGTAGAGCCATAGCAGTATTTGGTTCTACAGAACCTCTCTTTTCACTGTTGCTTACCTATCTAGTTTGATTCCATCTGCCTCCATGACATTTCGTAAGATTTGTTCGACAGGGACTTCTCCAGCATAACCTGCACCCCAGCCCAGTGTATTAGACAGGTCATTACCTGTTCCCAGAGGTAAAACTGCAACTTGTGGAATATAACGTTCTTGCCCCTAGGATACAAAAACGCTGCATATTAGCTCCTTCTTCAGCACTCTTTTTCTCCCCTTTACCACCACGCATTCAGGTTTGATAAATATCATTGATCTTCATAGCAGCGCGTAGCAATAGAGCTGGCACAGCATTAGTATGGCAGATGGCACATTTGAGTACTTGTCGTAGGGATAATGCAAAGGAAGGAAATGTTAAACCATTGTGAGAAGAGAATACAAACCCAATATGGAAACAATGCATTATTAATACTGAACAGAGGATTCCTTCAAAAGAATGATGCTTTGGATCTAAAAGTGGAAGCCTGAACTTCGCATCTGATTTCCTATGCTGCTGACATGCTGCAGCCATGGTGAGTTACTAACACTGCTACTGCACATACCTCTAGGAAGTGGTACAAACACTAAAAGGGAGGTAACACAAACCGCTGTGAACCGTAACAAGACCGAAGTGAGGGTAGGTCTAAAGCAACAGATGCACATAAAACTAGGGTATTCAACCACGGACAAAAATTCACATACTCAAGTATCTAAGTTTCGGAGATGCCACATACACACAGAGATCCAACTGTCATCAACAGATAGAGATGATAATCACCTCTGCAGACCACAGAGTAAACGATAGAAGCAGACATTCAAAATGGCCACCTTAGCAGACCTTTTGCTCTCTTTACCACAGAAAAGTGAACAGTTATTTCAGGTGTACTATGGCCTTTGAAACTCAGCTGTGAAAAGTACTTGCAGTAAGTGGCATTACGGTTACTATTTTTTCAAGAGAAGTTATCAGCCAGATAACCTGTATTTGAGAGTCAAGATACATGAAGGGAGCAAATAACCTACTGCAAATAACCTACTACTGATAATAAAAAGGTTTTGCTGATAATCTCAACAGTATTTATGTAACTGCAATGACCCAATTCGAGTACACAGAACCAAAGAAGAACCCAGATTTCATCAACTATATTGGCTCTGAGGGACAACATATCAAATGTCCAAGACCAAATAACCATATGCTTATATTCATTAACCTTCATAGTTACACTGTGTTGCATTTCTACTTTAACAGTACATAAAATTCTCAAAGCAGCTGTCTGACTATGCATGAAGTTGTAATAATGGGTTTCAACTACGTTTCCTGTATCAACAAGAAAGCCCCAGCAAAAAAAAAAAGAAAGAAGACGACATTGATATAAGAGTAACTTTCTTCCTTTTATCACTAGAAAAAAAAGTTTATTAGGTAAAGCACTAAAGCCCTAGTAATTATTCTTCATTTTCTCAGTTCTTAATAGTACCCTGTAAACTGGAGTATCTTCCATTTCAAATCAACATCTCTACTTGCTACTAGGTGAGGCTGCAGACTGATGGATTCTTTAGAATATATGAGAATGAGCAAAAATAAATTACTGCACTCATTCATGCACTGGCAATACAACCAATATAGCCAGCAAAATTATGAGGTTATTAGAAAACACTGAGCGTGCTGGGAGAAATAAGCAGTCAGAGCACATTAGCCATTATTAGCAATGCCATTTATGACAAAATAAATCTGTTTAGACACAGAAGAAAGAACAATGCATATAATATTCTGCAGTTTGTTCCTTTCTTGTTTTACAGAAAAGAATGACTTTAAATATCACTTAAAATCCAAAGCTTTCATATTTTTGCTGAAGTACAGGGACTCATAACAAGATGCATTCCCCCTCCCCCCTCCAATATGAATAAGCAATTCCGCAAATATTTCTCTGTAAGCTTATTCTGGAAGATTAAAACAATAAATGCAGGTAAGAGATTAGGTGTAGCACTTTAGCAGCTCCAAAACTCATTTAACCGTAAGACACCTTTTAATATGAAACACAATACCTTTATCTTCATTTCATCAATTGCATCCAGGACCCAGCCTACTGTGCCATCCCCACCACAAACCAGAACTCTGACAGCATTGCAAGGCAACAAGGTACAAAGTTGGAGTGCTTTAGCAGGTGCAATTTTGCTTAGATCAAAAACCTAGAAGAAAGGAAAATCAGGAGTTCTGTAAGTTCACAGAACATGGCTCAGGATTTCCCTCACAGATAAACAACTTCAAGAAATGCATTCTAATGCAAAACAAAGATTCTCCAATTACAATATTACATTAGCAAATGAGCTGTCTTGACTTTTATGAGTAGGATTTGGTTTCCCAAATTCACAACAGAACTCCAGCTGCTTCGCTAGGAATAAATGCCATTGATAAACCGAGCTGACGGAGGCCTAAGAGAAGTCTGCATCTAGAGGCACTATGATGAATTTTGTAGAGATGAAAGACTTCAGATAAAAGTTATTTTTAAATACTCTGCATACAAAGGGGTGTACTCTTTAAAGCCTTACTGGGATGCATTTAACACACACACATAGTGATTTCTACTAGGCTGTATTCTAAGGTTAGGTTTTGAACTTCAAAGGAAGAGTATTAAGGTGCAGCCAGGAAATCCAAGGAACAACTAACTGCCTTACGTCAACATCCTGTGCCATCCCAGCGGATTTTAAGGGAAAAGTGACAACACAAAGCAGCAACTGTAAACACTGACATTTTCACAAGTAAAGGGAGGATTTAAACAAATAACATATTTCAAATTAAGATGACCTAAATATTTGACCTCCTAAAAATTGTACACCGTTTCAAAAGCCAGATACTTATAATTAACAGAATTACTGCATGTACTACTGTAAATGAAACCTGTACTGGTATTAGAACCATAACAAACGTGGGGGTGGGAGGAGCCTCTGCACTTTTGTTCTCTCTATAAAGCTATCTTTTCTACATGAACAAACTGCATGAATTTTTCTTTATTGATCTTCCACAAGAACCTACTGTCATTCTGTAAGCAGTGATGTTTATTCAATTTAAACTTTTATTTTATTATGGTGGTCTTGCACTGTAAATACCTGAACGGGGTTCAGCAGAATTTTAAATTCTCCTAGTAAAGTTTCACCCATGTTGTTTCCACTACGAGTATTAGCCAGTATGATTACTGGCATCCAGTGTTTTCTGCAGTAAGGTACTACCTGCAAAAAGGCAGAAGTCAGTCAGTCACACAAACACTGCACATTTGAAAGTGTTTAAAGCCTTGCCCCAAAGCCTGTCCCCTGCAAGTACTGAAATGTAGGAATTACAAATTAGTCTGAAGTAGTCAAAACAAACAAATACTTCTGACACACCAAGGTTGGAGGTTTCTGTTCTACAGTGCCTAGGACAACAACCACTACAGTGTTATGAACATAGTAGTACAAAAATCACAAAACATTCAAGAAGTAAGGTACCAAAATCTCAGTGTTGTTTTGGAATAACAAAACCCAAATGTCTGCTCATGCTTCAACCACTGTGTTAATAAAATGGTAAACACCTCCGAATTAACACTGCAAGTACTTCATATATATTGAAACATTTACCTGATAGTTATTAACCTGAAAATGTACTCAATTCAAGTTTTAATCTGTGGGGGATTTTTTTATTTTAAAATATATTATAAATCCAAGAAGCAGTAGACAATTACCTTTTCATAATTGGTTCTTTTATCTTTGCGCATCTGGTTGATTGTAGACAAATAGTATGGTGGAATAATTAAGTCTCTGAATTCTCCAAATGTACACTCCTCTGTCTTTAAATAATCCATCATGCATTCATCATGTATAGTGTACTGACACCACACACATCTGGAAAAAAGATAAAAAAACATGAAAAAAATCCTCAAACCACAGGCCCATTGATTTTGCTCATTTATTTTTAGATAAACTAACTTTCTGAAAAGTACTTATGTTCACAAGCACCATTATAAGTAATATTTTAAGCACAGTAACAGGGAAAACTATGCATTCCCTGGAAGTTTACACAACTCTGTATTGGCTACACAAAATTACATAACTTGGTCAAGTAACTGCAAGTCTAGAAAAGCACTTGAATTCTGGGGGAAAAAAAGGCAACAGTTTTAAATTAATTTTATTCTTTTTAATTAAAAAAAAGTACAATAAATATGCTCTTGCATTGTCTGCAATATTAACAGTTACAGTGAAAGCTTGCATGAGAAACTGAACTATCCATCCTTAACAGAACACTACAGTTCAATTTAATAAGTGTTACTAGAAACATTAATTAATTTATTGAGTTTGATAATACCCCTTTAAGTCTGAAACCTAAAAGGTTACACAATACTGCACAAGGCTGATGGTACTCTGTTATGCAAAACTGCTCAGCTTTTTGACCTATTCCAAAAGCTGTCCTGGAAAACCAACTAGAACAAGAGGAAATACTGCAATAACCACTGCCAGCCTCCGCAGAATGTTAATCCTTGGTTGCTACATCCAAAGCCTTGGTTTAAGCAGCTGTCAAAGCTATTTTTGGAGTCCTTCTGACTAATCCACCACACAACTAGAGTAGCAACGATACTTGCCCTGTGCTGTGACTTTCTTCTTTTCCTCTTCTTCCTTCCTTCCCACTTTGGCTCCAAAATCCTCTCCTTCCCACCTCTCCTACGCACACACTCTCAAGGTTTTGTTTCTGATAGTATGCTCATTTACACTGTAATTCTGCTTGCTTACCAAACAATTTGACAGCATCACACAGAAGCAGAGCAAAAGCCGGCAGAATACATGCTGGAAAGATGACATCCTTTGAGAAGGCTGAAGTAACACACTGTACCCAGTACCTGGACCACTAGCACTATATTTTGGCATGACATGCCACTGTGTGTCACGCTGACACCTTTGCAAGCAGCCTTACTGATGACAGTGCAAGCTGATTCAATGGTTCCTTGAAAATTTTTAACACTCTTACCACAAACTTTAACAATAGATTAGATTACAATAGCTTTTAAAACTTCCCATTAGCTTTTTTTGAGTATCCTTAAAAATGAACTCAAACCAGCTACAGGACAGTTGTTCTAGTTACACTGAGCAGATGCCAATTTTGCAGAGATGCATACACATTTTGGTGCTCTGAATTGTGAGCTGTACCACCCAAATTGCTCAGGCTATCCACTGTACAAATGACAAGTGTGTTAGAACCTTCCTAAAGTCATCCCCTAAAATATAAACTCTCTTGGAGACAGAGAGCTTTTTATATCTAATTATACAGTAGCTAGCACATCATGCTGGAGTAACGCAATGAAGAGAACAAGTGGACATGAAATGCGATGCCATACTCTTAATCTATAACTACCCACAAGCATCCATTTTAATTTTAGGTTCTTTGAAGTTGTTTTTTTTAACAGTTTCATATTTGACTACTGCAGGATCTCTGTTGGGGTAAGGTGTTCCAATAACCCTGTGGAAAATACAATACTGATATGGCATTGTGCTTCCTCATAAAAACCAAAGTCCCTTGCCGTACCTGTAGTCGCAGAGCTTGGGCTGTGTGCCACACTGTTGTTTGCATATCATACAGCAGCTGCAGAGGGGGACATTGCCTCTGATCCAGTGGTGCGGCATAGAGCTGTGGGCTCCCCCATTGCTCCTCATCATGATTTCCTTGCAGAGGAAAAGCTGGTCAGCCTTCTTGAGGCACCCTTCGCTGACGCGCAGCCCGCAGCAGTTGCAGAAAGCACCCTGAAGGATGTGCTGAGCACAGACGCAGCAGTAGGAGGGCTGGCCGAAGAGGTCTGTGTAGTGCCAGTCATGCTTGCTCTTGCGAAAGATGTCTCGTATTAACAGCTGCCGCCGGGACCGCTGGAAGCTGCACCACAAGGTGATCAGCACCGGCAGGATCACAGCGCACAGAGTCCAAAGCGCCAAACTCCAGTCTGCGACGACCGAGGAGGCCGTGCGGCTTCTGCTCTCCGTCCCCTCCATCCCTCAGCAGCTCAGCCCCACCAGCCTAACCCCTCACACCAGCCGGGCAGACAGCAGGGCCAGCCCGGGAACGGCCTCCTAGTTCGAGGAGCCGACGCGCAGCTTCACGAAACATCTTTTAATCCCTTATTAGGGCTAAGCACCTCTTTCCCCCCCGCATCTGACCTACCCACCAACAGACGGGTTTCAGTGCTGGCCGGGTGCGAGGGGCTGCTCCGCTGCCTGCCCGGGCCTAGCGCGGCCGGCCGCCGCCCGGCCTCCTCCCGGCCCGGCCCTCCTCTCGCCCGCTGCCCCCAGGCGGGAGCCGCCACACGGCTCTGGCAGC
>VZSZ01007639.1:528539-542715 GCA_013398815.1 Ibidorhyncha struthersii
CTTTATCACGACTCGGGGTTTATCGCCAGCGGCTGCCGACAGCGCGGCCCGGCTGCAGCGCCCGCGGGAGCGCAGGGCCGCGGGCGAGAAACGCGAGGCGAAGGGCCTCGGTGGAGGAGGCTGCTGAAGGGGCCTTGGGCTGAATGGTGGCACTACTTGTTCCGTTATTACCCCAACCAGAAATGCTTTTCCCCCCCATAATCTGTCCCTACACTGTAGCAGTTCTAAAAATAAACGGTTGCTGCAGCTTTTTGCACTTGTTGAACAATTACATAAATCCATACGGTATACACAACATTTCTAGGATTTTAGGCTGTTGGTATCTTAAAACACATGCTAAAAAATGCAAAAGCTCCACAGTTTGCCAACACCCCGGTTTCCAAGGAAGGCCCCTTAACGGGTCGGACCCCAGGACGGCCCAACCCTTCGGCTGCTTCGTTTCCATCACCTGAACCGCTCCAGTTGAGCCCCAACACCGACAGCGCTCTCCGATTTAGCCCACAATTCTGATTTTTATAAGCATAAATCATTGTGTGAGCAGCTGAGCTACTCTAGCTGAGGAGACACGTCTCGCTGGCGTGTGCCGAAGCTGAGGACTCCCCGAAGGTGTCCGTCTGCAGGGGACGTTCACAGAGCCCCCGCCTCTGACCTGCCGTTGGATTTCTTCAACCTTTCTGTATCTCAACGTTTTTGAGACCCACAGCTCTCTGACAGATTTCACTGAAACTGGCCGACCTGTGCAGACATGGCGGCACAGACAGAATAAACGCCCCTTCTTTGGCAAATAAAGAGGCACAAATGAGAAGGGCTGCGCGGAGGCAGGCTGTCAGGCCCCAGGTGAAGCCCCGTGGTGCAGCAGGTACGGGGATGTGCTGCACCTTTCCCTCCGAGGGGAAATGCTAATTACTCACGTCCCTCGTGCGAGAGCCACTGATGAATTCTGCTACCTATTTCATACGCTATATTCAAAGGGATGCTTATTTGTTTTCCTACAAATAGAGGAGATGCTGGTGCCATATGTCCAGCAGCTGAGAAGAGGTCTGGACAGTTACATTTCTGGAGGCAGAAACTCGCTGTTTGCAATGACACTTGTTAACCCGCATTCTTATTTCACACTACATTTACTAGTAAGGACATTTAATGTCCTGTTTTCTACTAACTTGTCCTGAAAAGAGAAGAATTATGTGAGTTTTCGTTTGTGTGGTCCTATCAATTTGATAAAAATCTCTCTGCTGTGTTTTTCAGCAGTGATAACTCATCTTTGCTAGAGTTAAACACATTAATATGTACGTCTGTGCTGGAGTAAAGTTAGAGACAATTTTTGAAAAGGGGGCCCCTTTGCAGCTGCCTTTGAGATTAACATTCAGTAAGCAGCAGTTGTTTCGTTTAAAAAACAATCATTCACCTTAGGCACCCAAAACCGTTGCTTGCCATGCTAAAGATACAGCGATGTGCTTTATTTTCACAAATTTAAAATATCCAGTGTAACTCTGAAGCTTGAAGTGGAAAAAAGGTCTTCTATTTTCTTTCCCTCAGGAACAGAGTTATGCTGAGAATGTGTGAGCAGATAATAGCCTAATTCAAAACTTCAGCCCAGATGTCTTCATCTTCAAAATCATACTATCGCTCAAATTAGTTAAAGCATAAACAAACATTTGTGACTGACGTAGCCACTTCAAGTAGGCTGATGCCTCAGTCAGCGTTACTCATTTTGGAACAGACTGAGAGAAAGCAGAATCAAAATGAAGCAGTTACTGGTGTTTGTCTCCTTTTTGGTCCTGATGACCACTTTTACAGGTAGGAGTTTATATAAAACAAACCTGCACTTGTGTGTAGAGCTGCAGAGCATATTATAATAGTCTACATTCCTCAACCTTGTGTTTTAGTATCTTCATATTTCATTTTTAATGCTAAATATTTTTATAGTGCAGGCTTTCCATGATTTGATTTTTAACAATCATGCTATTGTATTTGATATTTTACTCTCTGCATTACCACACTGTGGTAATTTATTGTAAAACCAAAAAGTTTACTTTACTAGCTTACTATTTTAATATTATCTTATCAAGGTCCTGCAAGCTAAATGTTCAGTGCAATCTCTCGTTTGGAACAAAAGCCTAACTCATTACTTTGAAAAATAATCCTAAAAATAAAGCAACACGGAAAAGAACAAAGAATTGGCAGAGTTACTAATGTCAGTGGTTAGATGGTGCCTTTATATTTTGTCATTTTAGAGAGTAACATAAGTATGTAGGGTTTACTTCATACTGGTAGAACTGTAGAAAGCACAAGTATAAAAATGGTTTAAAATTCCACTCTCATCTCCTGGAATGCAATATCCCCCGGGAAGGGGTTGTAATGAAAGAACACTTTGTATATAGACAAATATCAGGTTTGAAGACATTTCATTTTATATCTGACAGATAAAATATTAACTTTTTGGTAATTTCAGAACTAATTTCTGCTTTTCTGTCTTTAGACACTTCACCAATTTTGACTGAAAAAGACGCCAAACAGATTCTGAGAACTCGTCGTGAAGACAGACCAAGAAAAGCTGGTTTCCCTGATGAGCCAATGAGGGTGATTTATAATACTTATTTTTAAATTACATTAACTTAAAAAAAACCCACACCAAAACCCCCAAAACATTTCTGCTTATTATTAAATTTCTATACATTTAATTCCAAGCAATGTGTTATGAATATCACCCTTTTAAGCAGCTGAGTTCTTCCGTGAAATATTAAAAAAAACCTTTAAGTTCTTTCAATTAGTGTTAAGTAGCATTCTGTAAGTGCTGAATATTGCTAAGGAAATGTATGCTTGCAGAATATGGAAATTATTTATCACGGTTCAAAAATGCCGATTAAATTATTGAGAAGAAAGTGGCTTTTCATTTATAGAAATGTGGATTTCATCAGGTTGTTCCTGAAAAACTAAATAACAGGAAATGTCTTCTGCTTACAGTACATTCTGCACTCAAGGCAGAAAGATGTAGGTGTCAGTGGTCAGTGTGGAGATTGAGGTAGTTCTGAACAAGCTTTTAAAATCACTTAGTTTCATGCACTTCTTTATGAATGCTACAGATAGGATGGTTTGTTATGATACTGCAGAAGTTTTTAGTTGCTAGCTTAACACAACAGCATTGGTTTTGCATGCAATATTTACATTTATTTATTTCTAACCCATATTACAACAAAAGGAAAAAGCAGAAGAGTTAAGGAGCTTTCTGTTTTACTTGCTTTAACAAGATGTAGCATATAATTCTGCACTTCCCAAGAGGTACTTAAGGTATTTTAAAATTACTGCCTATTTCTTCCCAAAGTAAATAAACTGTTCTAAAATTACATGGTTCTGAAGAGACAAAACCCACAGAAGCTAGAAAGCACACAATAGATTGTGCATGTATGATGAATACAAGGGGCCGAGTTCAGCAAGTTGCTGAACACTTCTGAACTCCGGGGGACATGAAGAGTGCTACGTACCTTGCAGGATTGAGCTCAGTGTGTGCCAGGCTCCTGGAGACAGCTCGTGGTTTTCCCTTTCCAATGGTTATTGCATACCAGCCAAAAAGAATCCACCTGGCCGTACACCGCTCCCGACATAGACATTTCAAGTGTACACGTACACACGTCAAGTGTGACGGCCACAACAGATCAAAGCTGTCACAAGGATATTGTGCCACACTTGTTAACAATCTTGTACAATGACGACTGTACAGCAGAGCCAAAAACCAGAAGGTGTGGGCCTCACTGCTGCCCGCAACATTCAGGATCGGGTTGGTTCCTAAGCTGTTGTTAAATGAGCCTCGTAGTTTTTGCAAATTAGCAAGAATACAGCTCCCATCTATGCTTACGGTTAATATACCACCACGATTATATAACACATTATATAGTAAATAGAACACATATTAAATACAAAATAAATAAAACAGTAGAGAATTTGGATCGAGTTAAATCCTGTACTGCAAGCTACATGCATACGTACGACACTCTTAGTCACATGGTTTAGTTTTAGGTAGTCCTGTGAGGATCAGGGAGTTGAACCCAATGATCCTTATGGGTCCCTTCCAACTCGAGATATTCTATGACTCTCTGATTCTAGGTGGGGAGTAGAGGGAGCTACCACTAGAGAGGTGTTTGATTACTGACCTCTGCTACTCTGTCCTTGTCACTTTCCATCCTACAACGATTAGTGGCAAATGCTTGTTGAGAAATTCCAACCTTCTTTTTACTTCTTTTTTTTTTTTTTTCCTATACAGCAATGCTGGCTTTCTGTAAGAAAACAAAAACGTAAGAATATTTGTTTTTCTCACTAAACGTCAAGGTTTTCGGTAGAAAAGGCAGTATCTTCTGATAAAAAAACTATCCGCCCCCTGCCGTGTGGAACATGGAGATTTTCCCTTGTGAATGAAGGTGCATGGCTGCTGTGCCCTTGTGCACAGTTCTACCACTGGCTCAAGGAGAAAAACTGATTTTTTATGGATTCTTTGTAGCAGAATGAAATGAATGCTGGGATGAACCCACCTCTGTTCATCTATTTTAAGCAAAAGCTGTTTGTATTAGGCCAGATCATGCTGAGCTGGGGAATTTAATTTGCAATTCTTTATGACACTGTTTGACTTCCACAGTGCTGTTTCAGTCAAAAAGCCCGTTCCGTTACAGACAGCAAGATCTGCCATCTTCGATTATTTTAAAAATGTCATTTATGTTATCAGCATGTTTTAATCTTACTTTGACCGAGACCCTGCTTTTTATCATGTGTCATCTTCTCAGTCATATAGTTCTGTTCTCCGCAAGTTCATAGTGCAGTCTCACAGAGGGATTTGCGCCAAGTCTCCGCGTGCTGTGAGGAGAGAAAGCACAGTAAAAGGCAGGATACGAATGCTTCCTGCTGGCACCCAGCGTACCAACCCTCTGGTCAGCACAAAGAGCAGAGAACTGGATGACAGCGGGACTACTTGGCCAGTGCAAAGGGTTTACACTACAGCTTCCATTCCGACCATGCCTACTGTGCAAAGCAACGGGGTATAATTTGAAAAAATATATCTAGTGTTCACAAAAGTTATGAGTCCACTTGCACTGGGACGGTAACTTTTTAAAAGTAAATTTTGTTCCTGATGGAGGTCAAGTTTTTGGTACACAGCCCACTTCAGCTTGATAACTTGTTGTTTACACCAAACCCCTATAAATTAGTATGAGAAATTCACATTATTTTATGTATCACAGAAAGCCCAATCAGCACTGATGCATGCTACCGCTAGAACCCTTCAGAGTATGACCACATACATGATCCTCTAAGGGGTTAATGGTTTTTCATAAGCAGAAATCAATTTTCAAAAGAGGCTACAACAGACCTATCTGTGAGAATCCTTCTGTACCCTCAGGACCAACAGAGGCTTCGGTACCGATATGCAAATAAGAAATGTGTACGCAGAATTCCTAATTTATGAATATTGTTGTAAAATACTTGCTCAACACCTTTACTGATGTGGATGATGATGTCATTCATTAAATATTGCTAGGTTGGGGCAAGCTGACTAGCAACACCATTTCACTATATTTGATAATTTTAAGGAGTAAATTAATTGCTCTTCTATAAGCTGTAAAATTCTCCTGGTTCATTGACCTGACACTGGACTTGAGCGACTACATAATTAAATTACTTTTTCTTTTCCTTAAATAGGAGTATATGCTTTACCTCCAGCGTCTGGAGCAGAGATCAGAAGAACAATTTCTTGAACACTGGCTGAATCCACATTGCTTCCCACACTGCAACCGGGATTTAGTGCATCCAATCTAACTGTTTTGCCTGCCCCGCAATTGGTATATATCTGTCTTTTACGGTGCATATTTCTTTCTTCATAACAAAAGGCAGAGCTGCAAACTAGAAGAGGAGAGAATAACCAAGGGCTGGAGGAAGTACCTTGTGCTGAAAGGTGTCTGGCAACAGAGCAATGGCAGGGAACATAAGTGTCCTAGGCATCAACTGGGGCACTGTAGTCCTGTTCGTGTTAATAATGCCTTTCTCTGCTATATAGATATAAGCTGGTGACTGCACAACATTCTTATTAATGTTGCTTCCGATTGCTCCTGTTTTTTTCCTCTTTGCTTGTGCTCCTCTCCCAACTCATCTATTTATAAGTCTTGTACTCGTTCACTTAGTTTTCAGTAGGACTGTGCAGGATTAAAGTCATAGCTGTCGTCCTTGAGATATTTAAAGTGCAGTCTGACCTGCTCGCAGCTGGGCCTGTTCTGCCGTATCTCAGCTGTCATAATTTGCTAGTTGTTGATTTTTTAAATGGAATTCACTATTTAGTACACATGCTGGTAAACATTAACATAGAACATTTTCAGAGAGCTTGCATAGATTATTAGTTCTGTTTATGATTTTCAACATCAGTGTAATAGACCATTTTCTTTATTGCCTCTGTTTATCACATGCATCACAGAGTTCAATGGGAAAATACACTCCAAAGTGCCGCGCAGAAACCAGGCACTACTCACAAGCCAATTGGTGACAAAATGACACATCCCAATAGCACCCCATGTACATTAGGTTTGTGATAGGGTCATCCTCTTTTTTCCTTGTGTATTTTACATGCAGTTGTATCAACTTATCACTACATTATAAAAACATGAGGTTTTGAGGTAAGGAACGTATAGGATTGTAAAATATAAGCATTAATCATAAACTCTTCCAATTACCCAATAGCTGTTTGTGATGCCAAAAAGAGAAGATATACCCACATCTGTATGTTTTTATAACAGGATAAGCCTTCCAGCTTACGATATTTGAACAGACACGAAATTTGTGAACTGGGATAAATTTGAATCATCCCCATAATAGTGATGCTATATCACTCACAGTTAACTTTTTAATATAAAAGTTGCAGATTTAGCTTCATACTTTCAAAAGCATTTAAGCACTAGAATACAGAGATGGTGCCTGTCAGGGCCGATCTGTTTCAAAAGACAGAAAGTTTGTCTGCTTAAAATTCTGCTATCTATTTGTACCTGTACATATCTAAATACGTTTGAAAATCTGGATATTGGAGTTGACTTCAATGGAGCTATGTTAATCCACGAAAGGCCAAAGGTCTGAAACTTATTTAAAAACAAAAACATAAAATTCCCAAACCTTAGCCCTAGGAGGTAAGTTGGCAGTTTTCAAAAAATCTTCCAGCTGAGACACAGTTGAAATCTGGCTCAATTAGCTATTGTAATTCTTCACAATAGCTGCTCACAGGCGATCGTGATGAATTAATGTTAGAAAAGTGCTTTAAATCATTTGAAGATATGTTGTTAGTAGGGCCAAAGCCAGCATGTTTTTTAATTATATTTTACTTTTTTTCTGCAGATTTCTTCATGGTATACTACGATTGTGTCAAGGAGGACAAGATTATTCCTGCATTGGCTACGTGCTCATTGTATAGCTAAACCTCTTTGCAATACAGTGCAATCCCAGTGATATAGCAAAACTTCCAACTATAAGTGGCTAGATATGTTATAGACCACCATATATTTTCTACCAGTAATGACTACATGCATGAATAAATAAATCAAGGGTTTCCCCCAGTTTCTGCGGTATGGGCAAGAATGAATGACTGATTAGTCCTAGAGTATGCCTTTTAAGGGTACAGCTTTACCCTGTCTGAAGCAAAAGGAACTTAGAAGGAGAGGTCCATAGAAATTGGAGAATATAAACATGAAGAGAAAGCCAGCTTTCTGGACTTTGGAGGAATCCTTAGTTACAGTTTTGTATGTTAAATAACAATATTGTAAGAATACGTAACATTTATGCAACACTTATCTATGTGTAATTGCCTGATGAGTATTTCATGTATTGTTTCATAATAAAAGCTTGATTTAAATCCATTTTCAGTTTATTTTGTTACCTTAGTTCCCCATACTGTATGCTGACAAAAATCACTGGAAGTGAGACTCAGTATTGCAAAGTACTAAGGAAACAACAGAGGACTTCCTACGATCAGCAGCACGGAAGCACTATGGTGCAGTCTAATAATTGTTTAGCTTCTCTGTACAACTTTTCCCTCTCCTTTATAATTCTGTCAGGTAAGGCACATGTATCCAGTCATCCCTTTTCTGTCTGTGTGCCTTTATAACTTATGCCTTGGTATAGAATATCTCATACAGTCAGATGGTAAACGTATGATATCGGCAAAACAACATGAAAAATGTCTTGATGGCTCTTACATGTCTGTTATGATCTGTAATGGCAATAGAATGAGGTATGAATGGACCAAAGTTAACTTTTGGAGTTCCTCACTACAGTCACACTAAGAACCTGAGGACTGGTAGCAAAATGAAAAACAATTTTATGAAGATACATAAGGAAATTACTACTGCAACAGAGCATTTGGTAGGCTGAAATAGATCAACAGTCCTTCTAGTACACTTTCCTTCCAGTAAGAGAGCTCTCCTAGATGATTCCAAGGAAATAATTTAAATCTCAAAGCAACAAAGGGTTGCTTTCCCCTACTGTCAAGATGAAATCATAGATTAAATCTGGGAGTGTAAAGAAGTATCATCAGCCTGCTATTGTGTGCTTCATTCATAATGCTCTCAATACACAGATCTCAATTTGCATATCTCCATTGAGGTTAAAGTCATTAGGTGAAATCCTGGCTCTGTTTTTCCTTGCACAGTGAAAAATTCACGCTGATCCCAATTATGCCAACTTTCACACAGTGAAAGTTAATTTAAGTACTTCTCTGAAATAAAAGAACTCCTACCTAGTTATATTCAGCCACGAGTTAGGTAACTAGTAAGGTTAAATAGTAGCTTCTAGGTCTACCTCAGTAACGCTGAGCTAATCCTAAAGTGGAATAGAGATTGTTTATTGTCCTTAAGTTTGCTTTTCCACATTAGGGTTGAAGGATCTCATATAGGTATCTCCAAAAAAAAGTTAAGTATTATTATGTCTAATGTACGAAGAGAAAACTAGAAACATGGAAGGGTGAAGTACTTCCAGGTGCCTGTTCCATGCTCTCTCCCACTTCATAAGGGAAAAAATTTTGGTATGGTGTTAATAGTCTTTAGCCCACATTTGTGTCAGGCCGATTCATCTGGCCAATGGGCAAAAGAGCCAACCCATGTTTGCACTCAGATTCAAAGCAAAACCATTACCAGCATTTCTAGAATTCTCTTCCTTTACACAAATCTTTCCCTCAAAGCCATGCCGTGCTTGAAATCACCTAAAGTTGAAATAGATCAAGTGTGTTCAAGGACAAGTTGGAGGTTTATTTTTATTCATGTCTAAAACCTTGGGGAAAAATGCTAGACTTTTATACATGCGTGCTAACCATTAGCTTTCCTACTGGGTGAAGACTTACAACAATCTATATGACATTAAGTAATTAGAAGTTACATATGAAAGCCATGAGAGGGCTTAATATAATGAAAATAGGAAGAACCAATGTTCTGAAATTTGTATACTGAAAATGGATAAATTGGCAAAATAGTTGATTTCCAAATGCTTTTACAGAAAAGGATTACAACAGACTTGGGAAAATCTTTCATCTATGAAAGAGATAAAGATATCATTAATTTTAATCGCCGAGTTGTTTTATATTCAATGTCTGTTAACTTTGTCTTTTCTCGTCTGAAAAACTGCCCACTAGATGCCACTGTTTCTGCATATAAACGGCATCACAGCCCTCAATGGCTGTTTGACTCAGAATACTGCATCCCTGCTTCTCCCCCCTTGTTTTTTTACTCCTTTTTTAAAAATGTTCATCTCAGATGATTGAAATAAAAAGCCACCTCTAAACTGGAAAAAAAAAAGACCTTTAGCAAATGGCTGATTCTTTTCCCCTTTGGATCCAATGCTGCTGTGATTGTGGATGTGTGTGGTGTCTCCCTGGTTATACCGGCGTGCCTAATTATGCCAGAGAAAGAAATGGTTGAAAGTTTCTACACAGCACATTGTAGGGGCTTGTGACTTTTTACCGTCTGCCATTCAAACACGGATCCTAAGAAAGGATTTTGTGGGTTTGCATAACCTCAGAGTAGGTCGCTACTATCTTCAGTAACCCCAAAATGTAAGCTGCGGACTAACTTGTTGGTAAAAGCATCACTCTTCACGGCATGACATTCTCTTAGAATGTTTATTATCTTTAGCAGCTTGGGGGACTATGTGTTAGGTGCTGTACAAACCTGTACTGAAAAGGCAGACTGTGCCCAGGGCCTGAAATGTAAAACCCCTCTACAAACAGCAGATAAATAATATCAACTCTAATTTAAATACACAACAACTCAGGGAAAGGAGACAAAGGATGGAATTTTTGAAAGCACCAACTTCTTCAGCAAGGCCAAGACTAAAAGATTTTATCACAGCCAGATAAGTAGTATATGAAGTAGTTGTTATACTATTGGCACTAAGCAATTTGGCAGTTCAAGTAATTTGCTATTTCTACCAGACTGCCTTACCTTGCAGGAGAACATGCACTAGAAGTACTTACTTACTAAGACTGGAATTTCCAGAAATTTCACTGAAAGCAAGTCAATCACTTGCTTTATTTGCAATTCACTTTCACAGTGGTGAAGGTAGTGGAAAATGCAAAATTAAACTTACCAGTTTGTCGTTTAGATGATACAATATTTGGCTGCTTCTCACGGAGGCCGGACAGGTGAGCGTGCTCTTCTGTTCACGATGACAGTACTCCTTCTCAGGAGCATTTCTGAAAAGTCAACATGACAGACAGAGACAAAGCTAATGCCTATACCAATCTGAAATGAAACAATGCGTATGGAAATGTTTCCCTGCAGTACTTTGAGGCTTTTTTTTGCAGTAGTTACAGCCTTGTTTTGAATGTTAGAATCTTGTTTTGCATGAAGACTTCTGTTACTCTGTCTTAATGAATGAATGCATAAATAACTTCTGAAGTGGTGGAGTGAAATTGGATTGATTGAAAGTGATCACTGCAGTAGAAATCTAGCTTAGATTCTCAGTAAAAACTTATTTTTTAATGACTAAAGAGATGAGAGTGGACTTTAGAAGGCTATCCGAGTCTTTTATGGTCTACAAAGTGGAGAAAATCTCGTGAGAACTATGTGTTTTGAGATTTCTGATACGTGATTAGAAATGCTGAGTGATCTGTCTCCTTTCTGGTATTTTAATCCTTTTTCAGGTCTGGGGGTAAAGATGTGTATTAAACCAAAAAACAGTAAAAAGCAGAAAAGGTTCAACAAGCTTTGAGCTAATACAACTATCTTTATTCTATCAAATAGGCATGTCCAGCCCAGTGTAGGCTCAACAGGAAACCAAAAGTTTGAAGCATTAGTACTATTCCAAATCTCAAGCTCATCTTGGTACTTCCTGCCTTTTTTTCAGGATATTTCAGCAAGTGATGATCAGCCAAAGTAATTTTTTTTTCCAAATCTGGGGGGATTTGGATCTAAGGATCCATTTGGACATCCCTCTTTTTTACACAGTGTATATAGCAAGAGCATCATACACATACCTTTATTAAATTGAGTGAGCCAACTTTAAAAATAGGAGATCTTAGACCAAAGACAAAGTGGAGCAGAATATTGCTTCATTTTGAATTTTTCAGAATAAAGAGAAACTATTGAGTGCCTTCAAAAAATGAATTCAGTAAAATGCTCCAAATGTTCAGAACATACTTGGCTTAGAGATTTGCTCCTGAACTCTTTTGGTGTGACTCTGAACGTGTGCCTATAGTGCCTATAAAACCGAGATCAGAATCGAGTCCACAAAATACCTGGGTTACCAGATCCACAGCACTTCTACTGTCCAGACACCAACAGAGCCCAATATTCCACTTAATGCAATCAGGATGTAGTTCTATATACTTCCCATACACCATATAGGGTTAGTTTCACCATCAGTAATAAACTTCAACCAGATGAGAAAAATTATTCACACACATAATTATTTGCAGAATAAGAACTTGTCCTGGTTATTTAAGATATATAGATAGTTCTAGTACATAGATTTACCCAGTTCAACCAGCAGATTTCTCACGTTTTGGTGGGCCAGTTTTACTTTTGGCCAAAACCAGGCCTAACAGACAAAGCTCGCCTACTCTGAGTCTTGTCACAGCCTCTATCAATCAGTTAGAGGCACAGCTTAATCTAAGCCCTACAGAATGATGGGTTTGTCACTCTCTGGTTGGGAGACAATGGGCCAAGCAATGTCCATAAGAAGAC
Organism: Ibidorhyncha struthersii; assembly: GCA_013398815.1. Classification (NCBI taxonomy): domain Eukaryota; kingdom Metazoa; phylum Chordata; class Aves; order Charadriiformes; family Charadriidae; genus Ibidorhyncha; species Ibidorhyncha struthersii. The sequence continues at coordinate 540,731 of VZSZ01007639.1, forward strand.
TATAGTAGAGCTCACCCACCTCCCAGGGATCCGAGATGTGATAAATGAACAGGGTTTGCTGCATACCTGCACAGAAAAAAAAGCCAAACATAAAAGCAAACCTTAGCAGTGATAGGAATGGATCAAATGTAAATAAAGCATTCTCAAATTAACAACAGAGAAAGATGGGATTTATCTGCTCTTTCTAGGTCACAATTCCTTTAATCCTAAAGTTGATTCTCAAAATAGGCTTTCTACTAGTGTCCATTTCTTTTCTTTGATTATGGAGGGACCTGAAGTCTATAAAAACTGTAACTGAGCTTTCTCAAAATCTGATCCTCAGTAATCCTGCAGAAACAACAATTGTGTCACACTGCCATGGCTATTTTTATGCTCAGACACCTGTGTTCATGATACTTTGAACATTTTACTCCTGGGGTTGAAGAGCATCCAACGCTTATGAAGTTCTGAATTTCACTTGGCAGCATCTTTGTCCATAGCTAACCAGAGAGCTAGGCAGATGCCTGTGGAACATTTGGGAGGCAGAATCTTCACCTTCCAATCACAGAGCAAGAGCAACGTTTTCCTGCACCAGCAAATGCTGCTTAGGATGTGGCAGATCCTTCACAGCACACGGTTTGGCATTGCCCAGTCTGGCATAGGAACAGAGCTCGTACTCCTTGCCCCGGTTTGCTCCCACCTGCTCTTTGCACCACTCAAGGATTGTTCCATAAGCTCAGCACCATGCAAGAAGTCTCCCTTCCTTGCAGACCACAGCATTGATCCATTCCCCTAGGAGAGCCTTTGCAATCATGGGCAAGATCTGACATTCACAGTGTCATGAGGAGGAATACGATATGTAAAACCACAGGATTTTTTTTAAGCAAAGAAGGTATTAGTTTTACCTCAGACACACACAAATCTGGAGTCTGAAATTAACCCAGGCTAATAGTATGGCCTTCAACTCCATCCCTTTGGATCAGCTTGTGCTGGGAAGCAACTGGGGACCTTGGGCAATACTGGTGACCTACCATGTGATTCATAATGGGAGAAAGATTTCCATCCTATTGCTATGCTTGTTATCAAACCATGGCTTATAAGCCTATAAGTAATTAGTAGAGCATTTTTTTTTCCTGGCAAAGACTCTGATCAAGGTTCTGGTAAACAGTAAAGAAGAAAGACTAGCACTGAGTGGCAGTCACAGGAAAAGCCGCAAAAAGGGCTTTGCGCTCAATTTATTGGTGCCATGGTACGCGCAGGAACAGCACTGGAGTCTCGTTATCTGTAGGGAATCAAACGCTCCTCAAAACAGGGTCGGGCTGTTTCCGTAGTCATGGAAGAATACTAGCACGATAAATTTATAGGTCCAATGGAAGACTCTTTAATTTACTGGGAAATGACAAGGCGTCTGTGGCCAACTTGTATAAAATTTACTTCTTTATACCTTAGTTACATGCCATTGAATATTTACTCTGAGTCTGTGGATATATTTATCATTCCTGCAGCATCCCAACCCATCAAAGAGCCCTACTCAGGGTAGGATGTGTTGAATTCCTCGCCTTTCTAAAAATGAAACTGCAATGACTTAAAAAAAAAAATCTTTTGAAATGTTATGTTCACAAAGCAAATTCTTCCTACAAAAACCTGACAGATATTTAGGGTTAAATAAGGACAGATTTCTGCACAGCAAACAAAGAGTATCAGGAGACATACTCTTTTGTTCACACACCAGCTAGACCCACGGCAAACAACTATACATACAGGGAATTGTTCACAGCAATTTTGTGCAGCTGTTTCTAGTCTATATTAACTTATTCTATACTGTCCTCGCTGTGCTATTCTGTATTATCCGCTGTTACTATTTTACACTACAGCTATACTGTATTATTGTATGAATCACATTTCAAATAGGTCACCATAGAGGAAACTCTCAGACTGCACAACAGCCAAATACCATGATTTACAATAATCAGGGGCCTTGAGCCTGAAAAAGAAAAAAAAAAAAA
>VZSZ01007639.1:542723-577275 GCA_013398815.1 Ibidorhyncha struthersii
AAAAAAAAAAAAAAAAATATTCAGGCCCTCATTCTGTAAAATATGAGCAAATCTTGCCCATGGAAGTCATCCAGTAAATTCCAGCCTTCCACAGGAGTAAAGTTGCTATGGTACATGGTACTCAAACATATTTTTTTTTCTGTTGTTACGAATTACAATTTTGGTAACTTCTAAATATACTCATTTCCTTGCTAACACAGAAGGGGCCAACAGGCTGGTATTTAGAATACTGTTTGGGATGGATCAAGGTTGAACTGCTTCTGGTCGTCTCCTAGAGTCACATAAAGAAACCACGATCTCATCTTTCATTTAGAAAACATGGTTCTAGCCCCTATGGATACAAAGAAAAGCTTGAAATATGAATGGTGTGCAGCAGCTTCTGCCTGCGTCTTTAGGGAGGGAGCAGTTCCAAGACACGTGACGCACCTTGTTCTTTCCAATTCTGACATTTATTGGCAATTCTAAGGAGGGCCAGGTTAAAGTCTGAGGGCAAGAGGCAGCATGGGACACCATGGTAGGCCACAGCTTGCTTTTATTCAGCCGTGCCAACCATGCCTGTACACTTACTCATCTTCCAATTGTGAAAAACAACAATTTTAGGCTCTCAGGGAGCAAACTTCATTTCAAAGCAAAAGCAAAACAAATAAATGTAGTAGATTTGTGTCTATGTTTATTTTTATATATGTATGTATCTACAGATATTTTAATGTAAACTATAGAAATTAAGCTTATGTTTCAGCAGTGGATGGATCTGAATTGCATTTCAGCATTCCAGCTGCAGAAATTAAGGTTTTCAGGAATGTTTTCTGCCCAGAAAAATTTATTTTTAAGTCCTTAATATTTGAGGGCATTTCAGTGATAATCAAAGTTCTGCTAACCTCAAATCTATAGCACTGAAGGAGGTTTGGGACTGTGGGGTGTTAATATTTGGTATTTTATGTAAGAGCCATAGCAGAAACAAAACTTTTTTTTTTGTTGTTTTCCCCCTTCTTCTCTGTTTACCATTTCACGCTTTAGAACTGCTCAGGGAAAGACAGAAAAATGTCTTCTATTTCACATTGCACAGCTGTTGCACTGCTCGAGAAAAACATGTTAAATATTAATATGGCTTGGGGGCTAAAAGCATTTCTTACGAGGCCCTTTAATGCAATGAGTTTCAGCAAAGTGAACAATCACAGAAATAGAGTCAAAGACCAAAATCCCTCCAGCTGATAGTAAGCCAATTTATTTATTTTCTGGTGCATGCCTACAGAACTCATTATGTGTGATTTTATCAGTTACAGCTTTCCAGTCCAAACTCAGTAAGGAATCGGTCATAGATGCAACAGATTATGACCTCTGGAGTCAGAAACATCTTCCTCTTCTCACCGCAAGCTCTAAGTGTGAATTGGACTATCTCAGTTCTCCACACCAGCTCTAGTGAACTGGGGATACTTCTGTGCATTTTAGGGTGCTTTTATCAGCTGCACAGCCTCCTCTACTCGATAAATTCTGCAGCTGTGGTTAAACTGCCCAGGGAGGTTACAGCTTTCCGGCCCAATACTACTAATGTGTCTAAGGGTGTATACAGCGGTTGTCTCGTTTAGCTCTGCCACTGGCCATCCCATGCACTAGTCATTCCAGCTGCACCTAGAGGGAACTCACCCCAAAGGTATGCACAGTGTCTCATCCCACCCAAGAAAGAAAGAGGGGTTTCCCTCATACAAAATAGTCTGACAGCAGATTTCAAACAGTGCACTGAACAGAGGGCACTGCTTTAACTTTGGCTAGTATCCATCCCAAGGAGGCATGGTTCTAGCATGGATGATATACTGGCTGGGCTTACGAAGGGCTGCAGCATTATTTACGCACTCGGACTGCTGATGCATCTTCAGTTCTGCTTTGAAAAGGAATCAACCTGCACGCCTGAAATTCGTGGCTGCCAAGGGGTAAGAGGAGACTACTTCCATCACTTCAGCTGCTCATCTATTTCCTACTTACCAGGGATGACAAATGTTCAAGCCACCTAGTTAATTTATTCCCAAGCTTTTAATTCTGCTCCATACGCATCGACAGCTTTGCTGTTGAAACCACACTCTCTCAGGTCTGAAGTGAACAGCACCTGTGGCTCCAGTCTGTCAGCAGCAGGACACACATGTGCCCAGAACGACTCGCCTGAGCAGAGGGAGGAATGGATTACAGCTCTGGGCTACACACTAAATCACCAGCACAGAGAGAGAAGCACAGGGACAACAGAAATACCAAAACGTGCTTTTTTAGAACACAACTCCTTAAATTAAACAAGACAATAAAATATATGAAATGACAGCAGGTCGTTTTTCCCTTAACTTTTGCTCCAATTTAAGCCCACGCGTGTCTCATTTATTTTCAACTTTGCTCTTCTGCTATGCCTATCCTGTAAGAAATGGTTACAGAGCATTATCTGCAGAGAAGGACTATGAAAGATGCTAGGTATTTACTAGCTTATGCACTTTTAGTAATTTCCTTTTATTTTTGTAATTCAGTTACAGAAGTGCCTAATGTTCCCTGTTAAAACTCAAGTCCTGTTATGGTGAGCAGTGTACAAACACCTCCCCATATAATGTTGCTATATATTACATATACAAACTTACGAACTTTGGACTGTAATGGCTGTGTTCACCCATGTGGTGACAAAGTTGATTAGATGTTGCCAGCAAATGTAGTGGTTACTGAAAATCAGGGAGATCAGCATTTACCATCCCATTAGCATTCAGACATTGTTCACTTCATTTGCCTCATGACCAGATTTTACTACCTACAAACCTCGCCGTCTGATCTCCTTTGCTATCACGCGAACAATGCATGCCATTGCTCACATTGATTGTTATTAGGCTGGGGTACTCAGGAACTATAAATACATCACCTCAACTGTACTACAGTTTTTAGGGTGGAATAATGAACTGCACGCTCTGAGCAAACCAGTAAATACAGTATCTTAATTCTGCTTAGATTAACACTAAGAGTTTGCATTTAACTAAAAAGCTCTGTAACTGTATATTATTATTTATTAAGAGCCACACTTTCAATAGAACTTTAAAATTGAAGATGCAATGCTTCCAAAAACGCAAGCTCACATTAAGAAACTGTGTGCACCACTCAATTAATGGAGACCCAGCCTCCCCAAACCCAGGAATACAGCAGTCTGCATGTATGTGGGCATGGAAAATTGCTCTGCCAAAGTTTATATAAGGAAAATAGAATCCACTATTCTAAAAGGAGTGTCATAAAGTTTGATGTGCCTATTTCAAAAGCGTTTGGAACAGATATTCCCCCTCTCTGACCAGACAGAAATATCTTTGCTTCCAGCTTTAATGCCAACTCCAGGGGAAAAAATTGGAATTATATTTTCTGGCATTTTGGATAACACAGGGCAAAGTTGGAAGGAGCCCATGTGGGAAGAAAGCTGAGGGGGATGTGAACGGAGGGAGCTAGGGCTGGAAACAGAAGACCTTTGGCTGTGTTTTGATTGAATCAGGTGAGGCCAGCAGGGACAAACACTGGGCTGGTTTCTGACAGCAGAGAGTCCCAGTGCTCTGTGTGGAAACAGTGTCCCAGCTTTGTTCTTTGATCCTTCAGCTTAATTCAATCCAGGGACAAATCAGAGTGAAACTGGGTGTGTGTCGGTGCAGGTGTGGACGTACGTTTTGGGGGGATGGATGGAAGGATGGAGACAATGGGCAATCGGTGCTGCCCCTCTTCCCAGCACGTTCCATCCCTGCGCTGCCCGAGCCAGCTCCTGTTGCTGTCGCACCTTTCCAGGGCCCAGGTGTGACACACAGCGGGCTTTTTTTTTCAAACCCAAGTGCTTATAGAAGCAGAGTTTAAATTATGAGAGCTGATCTTCGGGATGCCTGATTCCCTCATAACGTTGCAGTTTCACAGGGTGGGTGCATGGCCAAGGGGCTACACACTGCAGTCACTCGTGAACCTGCTCGCTCGGGGACTGCCCAGCACAACGGTCTGCTTGGCTGTCAGTCCGGCAGCCCATCCGTCAGTCTGTCAGCCTGTCACGTCAGTCATGCAGTCCAGCAGCGTTGCCTGCTTGCCTCAGAACGGTGCTGGGTCATCGCACCAAGGGATGGCTGTAACCCTGCTTGGCTTGTGCCACTGCACTAGTCTGGAACGCCCAACAGATCCGAGTAAAGATTACTTCAAACTTACAGATGAACCATGTATCTGTTGCTGATAACAGGCCAAACCAAACCTGCTTATGGGACAAAACGCTTTTGCAGTGAGACTGTGCCAGACTTGGAGAAGCCCAAGGCGTAAAGTACTTCTGTCTCCTGCGCTCTGAGGATCTCTTGGCCCACAGTGGTGGTGCCTCAGGGATTATTGTTGGCACAGTCCTTTCCCACTGCCTCCAGAGCTATTGTCCTGTGCTGACCAAGAAAGATTCCTTCTGTCTCATAAGAGGAAAGTAGATGAATTGGCAAAGAAGGGGCAGCAGGGCCAGACTGAAGGCACCGTGAGTCTGGCTTCTCATCGCATTTGTCTTTTGGTCACTTACAGGACATACAGTTTCCCCTCTGTTGAAGTCCTTGAACTAAGGTCCATGGGCCCCTGAGAAGTGATCTACAAAAACCAGCCAGTATAGCAATCTCTGGTTTAGTCCATATAATGAAAAATGAGTGACTGCCACAAATTCTGTCTAAATAAAAATTTCTTTTTTCCATCCCTAAAATGAGTTTCTCAGGATTATTTACAAAAGCCAAAAGGCTGTTGCAAAAAATCCCCAGAATACTGAGTTAGTTGGTCTTTTTTGCCTAGCAGAGAAGTTTACATTGTATTGCATGGTTCTTCAGTTCGATATTGTTTCTACTTCAAGAATCAAGAACAGTGTTTAAAAGAAAAGTGGCTATTTTAAATTAATTGATTTTTTAATTGTGTCTCATGTAGCTGTGTCTGCTTAACTCCACTGTCTGTGTGTCTTTCTTTGTATTTTGATATATGGCAACAATACAGAAATGCTGCATTCTGGGATATGAAGTGGCTCAGTGGAGGAGGATATAAACCAGATGTGTAACATATCCAGTGTGCACTCAATGTACCTCCTGTGACCTGTCTGGAGATGATACAAATGCAATCATTTTTTGAGACAAAGAAATAGAAATTAGCTCCAAGAGCAGGGAGGGCATATAATAGACCAGAGCAGTTCAGAGAATAAGAAATCATTTTAAGCTACCAAAAAATAATAAAAAAAGGCAAGAGAGAGCACATTTTTTTTTCTAAAATTTTATAAAATAAAAAAGAAGCTAAGTGTCTTTCCCCCAAGTTTTGATTAAAACCATGAAGATAATTCTCTGCAGGAACCTCCAGTTTGTTTCATAGGACCTTTTGTTAAACTACGTGTATGATTTATCTCAGAGCATAGCTACAGTAAAGCTGCAAGCCATACTGTCACCTTAAGTTTTATCCTAATAGTACAAGTATTTCCCATCAGACCCAATTTTAGTAGAATGATAGTACTCCCCACGGCAAGTCCTAACAAGCTGAATTCAGAGGTCCCACCTGAAAATAAAACCTCACTTCAGGATAATATTTTTCTCCAACACAGGATTTTAAGTTGAATGGCCAGACCCTCATTTGGTACACACCCGGACAGATCACTGACTCCATGGATATCAATGCATGTCTGTCTCCATCGTGACAGGGGAAAAAAATATAACAAATCTGTGTAACAGTTTCGACCCAAATTCTGCTACCCGTACTGAATGGGCTGGTTTGTGGAACACAGTGATATTAACTTCTAGCAAGTGTCACAGATTCTTGCTCATTACGACTGAAAAAGTGGTGGAGTGATCTGAAACTGGCCACTTTTTATTCTGTGCTGTTTTGAGAAATTTATTTTATTTCAGGCAGTGGAAGCCGATGGCATCTGAAACCGGGCATGTAAGACTGTCCTAGAAACAGTCCATCAGAGCTGACTCGCAACTGCAGGTATTAAGAGAGATGCTACACCTCGAGGTAGATTACTGTAATATCTAAAATTCTAAATTCCAAATTCTAGTTCATGCTTGCCCTAAAAGATTGTTTTTCTCTAATTAGATTTTAGATTTCTTTGAATTCATGGCACAGAGAAGGCTGAAGTCTGTGGAGTTTGTTAAGCTGGTTTGCACCAACCAATTGGATTCAGAAGGTGCATCTAACCCGCAATAATTGCCACCAGCTCTGTGATAAAACTGAAACAAGGATGAACAAATGCAAAACACTGACCTGGAAGATTTATGTCTTTTCAGGGTGAGCCTGCATTTTTTCTTGTTCTGCTACTGGGTTTGACGCCTCCCTTTGTCAGTGCATTCCAGTCTCAGGTCTTGTGTAAATGTGCCACACACAAGGGCTTTTTACATCAAATTAAAGAAAAAGTCACAGATGCTACAAAAGTTATTAGTGCCACAGGTTTGAACCTACCCAGTCTGAGTAGTGGGTATGAGAATTTTTCTCTTGTGCTAGAGTTTGGGAGTGGGAGTTTTCTTTACTTCTCTTACCTTGGCTGCTGGTGTGGCAGGTCCCAGCAGTGACCCTCCCAGTTCCCACACAGACGGGTGGGGAGCGGGTGGGCTGGGAAGGGGAGCTGAGGAATTTTGGTTTGGCACCCCTCGCACACCGAGGCAGCCAGGCGGCAAGGAGGGGAATGCAGTCAGAGCCAAGCACAATGCTAACACGGATTGCTTCTTTTGGAAAGGAGGAAACCCAGGAGCCACAACTGAAGCACTGCTTTGCTGTTGGGATAACTCAACTGTGTGTTGCCCCTAAGCCCAACAGAACTAGGACAATATTTCACTGAATTGGGAAACGATCTTTGGGCTGCGTCTCCGAACTGAAATGCTCATTGTTTAGATAATTTGGAAAAATACCTTGTTTTTCTTTGGTTGACCGGTCTCTGGAAAAGTTTAGGATGGCATGCACATTGTGGTAAGAAGGAAAAAAATGAGAACAAACAAGAAATTTGAATTAATTTGACATGCTGGGAGTAGGACTGCTGAGGGATTGTAGAAATTACAAACTGAAAAAGAAGGCAACATGGATAACTGTGTTTGCTGCTGAGGAGACGGGCAGAAGACTCCCAGGATGAAGAGTGCTTGAAAACCGTAACTGTTCAGTGGCTACTGAGAAATGGGAAAGCGCTTATGAGAAAGGAGCAAAGGAGTTACCAGGGAACGTGAGAAGTTCACAGCCTAGCCTTGATAGTTTCATTTGTGTGGGTTAAATGCTGCCAGTCTACTCAGGCCATCGTGCAGTGGCCCTTTGGGCTGCTACTGAAAAAGTAGTTCTTCCATTCCCTCTTCCCCTAGACACTCATTTCTGTGCTCTCTTACACCAGCATAAGCATTCATGTGGCTGTATTACCCTAAGAAACTAATTAAAAAAAAAAAAAAGAAAAGCATACAACTAATTGAGTTGATATTCAGCTGGATCAGTTCGGTGGCCCAACTCATTGCACAGCCGTATAAACACTGGTGTCAGACAAGACTGGGTGAAAAAAGTGACTGGGTGCAGAGGAAGAGGGGGGGAGAGAAATGGAACGACCCCTTTCAGGAGCGGCCAGATTTATGCCAGATTAAAGTGACCGTGAAACCACAACCTCTTTGAGTAGCCCCCTTAATTTCATTTTGGGCATGTGAAGAATCAGCTATTACTCCTACTGAGTTAAGAGCAGCACAAACAGGCTTTTATCATCTGAGCGTCTCACATTTGCTGAACTTGTGATGTGCTCTGTGCTCTGCCAGAATTTCTGGGAGGATCTGTGGCAATTATAAGGAAACCCACCTAGGGACAATATCATTCCAGTGTAAGAAGGCTGGTATGTATGCAGTCACTTCAGCAGCTCTGTCTGCTATGAAAGCAAATGAACTCAAGAGCAGACAAGAACTGATATGTGAAGTTAGAGTATAAATCTGACTGCATAAATTAAAAGGACGGGAATGCAATGGATTTTGAATAGATTCTTTCACATGATAGTGTTCTCCTGGAATCAGAAAGCAGACATCACAGCAAAGAAGCTTTACAGTATTCTGAAATAAATATTAGTATTTCTCTTAGCACAGAGGAGTTAAACGAAGTGGCAAATCAAAACACGTATGTGTATCCATATACATTAGAGACAGAAGTGTGGACTGTAATGAAAAGGGGTTGATAGTGACTGACAGAGAATACGGACAGAATATTGATTGTGTGTGGCAAGTTTCCTACTTTCCCTAAGACATCTTCTTTCTGTGCTAGAACTGGCAGACACATGAAGGTCTGAGCTTCCAATTTGGAATTTCAGCTTCCCTAAGCAATTCCCTACACATCAACTTATGGAAAGAGTCATGAAATTGTGGGCCAATGCTTCCCTGAATCAGCTGAGAGCCTGCAATAAAAGGTCCAAGGGAAGAACCAAGCTCTTAAACCACCTGATTACAATGTAGTCAGTATCTCTGCAGAAACCATAGAAGCAGAATAAATTAGGATGTTTTGAGATCCAAGGACTCCTACAGGGTGTCTGAGAAGCAGCATAACGTTATTTTAGGTCACTGCAATAACGACACCAATACCAATGCTGGTGACTGTAATTCCATGCCTGGTCTACAAGTAATTTAGGACTATTTATACAATTACTATCCATATGCCACTATGAAAGCAGCCGTATCCCAGAGTGTTTATAGTGAACATTATTTTTATCATTTCCGTCAATTTTTGATAAGGATTTGTATAGCTTATCTGCAATTTTAATGAAATTATTTATCTTTTCTGATAATCTGTTATGATTCCTGTTTTTAATTTTGTAGCTGTTAATTTGATATTGAGCAAATGAATATTTTAAGCTTCAGTTTTCTTATACAATTTCAGTGATGATAGCTCTTCTCAAGTTTGTTCTTTCGCATTTATTGATTTCAATATATTTATAAGAGTTCTGAACTGTTTTTCTTTCAAAGATAGCATAAACCAAAAGCACTGAAAAATCTAGCAAAATTTAGTTTTCTTGTTAAAACTGAATTAAGGAAGTATGTTTCCACTGAAGTTGTACCTCTAATTCCCTGTAAGCTCAACGATTATTATGACATTGGGAAAAGGATATTTCTGGTACTAATAAGGTTTGACTACAGCTTTCCCGCCCCAAGCAATTCTGAAGCATTAACAATTTGCTCTGGGAAGCTGTCCTCTCTCAGCTGGCCAGTTCTTCTCTTACTTGCCTCATCCAAAGCCTGCTGAGGTCGATTTCCAGTCCTTTGACTCAGACCCACTATCCATGTCTCCTGATCTTCTGTGACACTGGAAATCATTCACCCTCTAACTCTCTTATTAAATTTCAACTGGCCTTGCTACTGGCCTGCTCCAAGGGTTGCCTTGTCAGGATGCTTATTTACCTTCACCAAAACACCAGAAGTAGTTTAAACTGAAAACATACCGGTTAGGAGTCCCATGCAAAACATTCAAACATTCTAAATGAAAAGAATGATTTAAAAGAAAAATACAGAGCTCTGCTGCAACTCGGTGTGCCTCTGCCATCAATAAAGGATACAGCTAGTCACTTAATTCAAAACAAAACATGCAGTCTTTCTAAAACCCTCCCTGATCAGACCACCAAAGCACTTAGCATCTCTTTTGCTCACCAAATATTTTTATGATTTTCCACAAGAAACAGCCAGGCCAAACGCTAATAACCACTCTGAGAGGATGGGAGTACATCATGTCTCCAGACACCGTGAAAATAAAATAAATCACTACAGGAACAAAATTTTATATGGCTTGTTTTTTAAATTATATTTTGCTATAAGGAAATGATGAACAGAAGCAGAAACCCAACTAAGGAGCAAACCGCTATTCTTGCCTAGGTCTTGGAGCACTGTTATTATCGGGGAAAAAAGCAATATTCAGAAGCAGCCAAGAGGTTTAAGAGCACCAGCCATGGTCTTTAGAAACCGTTTTCCTTTAAGATCAGAATGTCAGCATTAGAGACTGTGTCTATACTAATAAATAACATGCACAATTTTAACAATGAGGGCAGTTAATCACTGTGGTATCTTATCTAGGGATGAACAAGATTCCTGTTACTTGCAGTCTTTAAATCAAGACTTGGCGTATGTGTGTCACACTGCGATGTAAAGCAGAGACACGAGAGCCATTTAGAAACCACCTAGCTCACACAGTAACATGAGTCTAGCAGTAGAACGGCAGAGTTAGAACAAATTAATTGGGCCAATTTATCCCAATAAATTTTGGTTGGGTAAGTTATCCCATTCTGACTTCAGCTAGACCACGCTCTGTCCCCAGCAGCTTATTTATTAAGTTACCCAATGTATCTTTACTCTTCCCTGTGGTCTCTGGTGTAGATGTAACATGGCTAGCTTTCTATACAAAGTGTTGAAGCTCAGATAGTTATTATGGGCTCCATGGAGAGATCACTGGATGATGCTCATGGGCTGGTAGCCAGTCCCTTTCTAAAAAATAAAAACACTTTCAGAGATAAGCCCTATAACAGACATCACTCAGCAATACGGATAAAAAATTTCTTCCTCTGGGACCGGCTGCCTTTGGCCCTCTCTGACCCCCTGTTCCTGTTTGTGAACCTCAGACTACGCAGGGAGTCAAGTATTGGCACCTTCCTCGTTTGCACTGTTGTCAGGATTCACATAGAAGCAGCTTTCTTTGAAACCAGTGGGACGTACTAACATAAGTGTTTGATGCCTTATTGCACTTCCATCCTAACCAGAGTGTCAACCACTACCTGAGAAGATTCTTTCTACCTGTATTCCCTCCCCACATGGCAGAATAAACTCCTGTATCAGTATCTGTTTCTATTATTAAACTTTGGATATTCCCACCCCAAGCATTCTCAGTCTCCTAATGCTTGTCCTTGGCTACCCTTACAAACCTGCATGGCAGAAGTTTCTGCCTCTACTGCAAGGGGCTGAGCCCAAGAATCGTGCCTCGCTGGCACAGCAGGCGCTTCGTGAGTGGCAACATTTCAATCCCACTTTATGCTTTGCCACCGGAAAGCCAGGCACACACACTGAAACGCTGCCCATGCATTACCGCGGTGTCTTCTATAAGAAAACATGGATTTCTGCCACTAGACAGACACAGAAACTAGTAAGCTATTCCCTGCATTCTTCTATCCCCCTGGGCACCCTGTGTAAGGGAAGCCATTGATGCTTGCCATCAGATAGACACACAGACTAGTAATAAAATACCCATGATTCACTGCATTTTTATTCCTTAGGGTGCTTCTGAAGAGGGAGCTACTGATTTCTTACTTATGTTTAAATGATTTGTGAAGGGAAAAAAAATATTCTATTTTATAGCCCGTGCCTTTGGCCATAGGGAAAACTGTTTTCTGTGAGTTCTGCATTTTCTTTGACAGATAGCTTTCCTCTAATTACTTACCTTTACTTTGGTTGTTTTTTAGGAAGCTAAAGTTTTCCCTAATCTTCTAATTTTAATCAGTTAAAAGTTGCCATCTATTGGGTGAAACATCAAAGCCCTCACAGTTTCTGCATTTACTCATTTCAGTGCAAGATCTTCCAGCTTGAAGAACATGATCTTTAATGCCTCATCGTTTATACCACAGTAGCCCCCCCCCCCCAGTACGTGCAATTATATGACAGTGCCCTACCCTAAGGATCATGTATAAAGCAAAGAAGGTGGAGAGAAACAGACATGCCAAGTAGTTTTCCTGAAGTCACACAGAAAATCAGGCAGAGCCAGGCAGAAACCAGGTTCTCTAGATCTCTGGTCCGGTGCCCTGGTCACTACATGCGCCGCCTCTCAGACCTTGCCTAGCACCTGGATACAGCAAGCCCCAGAATGTGTGCACGTGCCTGGTCTGGGGGAGAACAGCCAGGATCTCCTCGACCTACCAGCTCTGTGCTAGGGGAGACCTGGAGGTCTTTGGAAGCAGGAGGACTTGCAGGTACTGCCCTTAGCCAGGGATGGGTTTGGACACCATGGAGATAGGAATAGCACAGCAACCTAAATAAAGATAGAGGTCTCCACATTCAGCCATCGAGGGGAATCCTATCCCCAAGACAGACTGGAGCCACATCATTGCCTAATGCTCTAGAAAGCACAACATCCCCCGGAACTCCCACAGCAGGGCCCTCGCCACAGGGCATATTTTGGTGAGTGGTGTGAATATGGCCCTTCTTCACCATTTCCTTTCCATATTAGTCACATTAGTCTTGCTCCACTTTCTGCCTCTGGAAGCCTAGCATAAGCGCTGCGTCTGGTCGGGGGAGAAAGCAAGCATAGCATTTTCTGCAGGCAAGTGTCCACAGCTCAAAACCACCTAATAATATGTCTCAGTTCTTCCTGACTTGGTAGTGTCTGCATTGGAGAGGCCACGGTTTGGAAGAGAAGGAATTGGCCAGGACAAAAGTGCATTGGCAGAGCTCTGTGGAGGCACTCGCGCAAATCCTGCCCACACTACATCTGCATCCATCCAGGGCTTTCACGACCACTGGATTTGCCAGTCTTTTTTAAAAGCAAACAATCAATAAAGGGAGAGAAAAAAATTAAGTAACTGCTTGGCCTGAAGCTTGTTGCTACTCAAGAATTTCCCACATTGTGCTAAGTGAAAGTAAAGCGGGAATGTGCTCTTTTGGGGTCAAATGTGCACCCAAGTTCTTGGTCTCACCAATATCTGTTCTTCCAGAGAGGCTCAAACGCTTACATGTGGCTGGTGAGCTCCTAAAGTCAGCTGGGCCAAACAAGCAGAGCTTAGGGTTGAGCCGGCTGAGAGGTAGGCTGATTCTGTGCATTTCTCAGGAAAAGGTTGCTGAGAGAGTCCTCCTCAGCAGGCGTGAGGAGTGTGGCAGCTTGCGGTCCAGCAAGGGGAATGCCTCCACCTGGGCCTGCACACGTGCAACTCGCTTTCCACTTACTAATATCCACTGCTGCCGCTGCCACTGCCTCTGCAGAGGTAAACAGCAGCCCTGCAATCGGCATCCGCAGCATAACGTGTAAGGAGGAAGCTTATGGGAGCGCTACGGTTGTTCTTCCTGCATTTCTCCCTCGCCTGCACAGACAACGAACATCCAGACTCCAGTTCTGCCAGTCTGTCTTACCAATCTTTAAATCCTCTTTATTTGACTGGACTAATACAGAGACTAACCGGGTCATCCTAGCCTTTTCCTATTGTCTAGAAGGCAGGATTTTATGTTCCTCTGTCTTGTGATGACAGCCTGAGACTTCATCTGAGTCATTTGCACACAGAGAGATCTTATTCAGAGGACCTGCTTTTAGGACTGAGACATACAAGCAGACACAATAACTTGCATATTAGGTTTCCTGGTGAAAGTGAAGATACAACCTTGTGGAACAAGAAATTCAACATCACCGAATACATCAAATACCAGAAATATTTCTTCCATAACAAAATATTGCTTGCCCTTGAGCATTACTGCCAACTGTTTCCTATCATTCAGCTTCAGTGGCAATAACCTTATCTGCACGAGGCATGATCAGTTTGTCTTTACGGGAACTGGACATTACAATAATCGATCTTCTGAAGAAGGCCTCTTATGTGCAAATTATTAATTCAAGGTAAAGATCTAGAGTCATCCAAGAGACACAGAGACTGCCTGAAGCAGAGGTACAGATTCTGGAAGGAGCAGCTAAACACCTCATTAACTGAGCTTCATGCCGTTCAGTCTGAGTGACTGAATATTTCCAACACAATTGAAACTGTAGTTCTCTGAATTAATGTTATTTTTAATAAAAGGAGGCGTTAAGTTGCCTTCTTTGGTGAGTATTGTGGAATGTTTCTAACTTCCCCACCAGACATGGCTGCATTTGAGTGATATTTGTGAGGCACTTGGAGAAGAAATGTGCTATATAAAATTAGAGATTATGCCAAACCTCAGTGTTGGATTAATATGTCTGTGTGAATTTAGAGGATGAAAAGGCACCTTCCATTTGATGGCAAGGTGTCAAATTCCATGTTAGTGTAAACTGATGCAGACAGTTAATTATAAAAAAGCTATTCCAGTTGTACTGACAAAGAATCTGACCCTGGTCCATTTGCCTGAAATGAAGCAACCAAAATCCTGGGTCTGAACATGCCAGAAGTTTGTGTTAAAACTGACATCTAGAGCCTAGCTTCGCTTTTTCGGCCTTTTTTTAATGCATCTTTTTAGAGTGATGATATATTGCTATATGGATGCATTGCAGCACATGCTAGTAAAGAAGTCACAAATCAGCAGAAAGATGCTTTATAAATTATAGACTTTTAAAAGCATTAGTTTTTTTCAGACATTCTGTATGCTCACCTGAAATTGCAGAGCAAGCACATATGCTAGTTCAAAGTAAGAATAAGTTTCTGTTCAAAACTAAGGAATGAATTTTGTGTCCTCTCAAATCCTATATATCCCTCCCGTGATTTGGTAAATGGTACTTTGTGAAAAGTCACTCTTTGTTAGTGCATGGAATCAGGACGCTGCAGTCCGGTCCAACAGCATTGATTCTCCTTTGATTAAGAAAGAACTGAGCACTGCGGTAGCAGTAGTATCTCAAGCCAGATCCCCACTGCTGCAGGGGACACAGCGATACAGACTACAGCAAACAGATCTGCAGGACCATTTTCAAAGCGGTTTCAGTGTCTCACTGGGAGATTTTTGCTGGCTAAATTAGCAAAATTCAGAGCATACATTAGGCCTGTGACTCCAGTTAATGAGTCCTTTGTTTTATTAGATGAATTGGTAAGTAGGGTCATTTTCTAATACATCTTTCCCAGCAGAGTAAAATATCTGCCACTGAAAACAGCCATAGGCAATCCATTATTTTTATATTACCCATGTAAGTTGCTCCTTACAAATAATGAACACTCATAACTAAGCGCTGCTCAGAAGAATAAATGACTAACCAGATTTTATCAGTACACAAGCTAAATTCAATGATTTATGAAGAAATCTTGGTCCCGTCTAATGGAATTTTCCCAAAATAAATTCATGTAAACAACTTGCCACAAAGAGGCAGTCAGTGCTGGCTGGTATGTGTAAACAGCTTTAACAGTTGAGAATATAATCTCCTTGACTGCTGGGCAGTCTGCGGAGATTCATGCAGAGTCTCCGTTCAGAAAACCACCTTTGGCTCTGATCCTCCTGACATCATAATGCCACCCATTTCATTAGTTTTTAGTAAATGTTACTATCATCATAGATGGGTAGAATCATTTTGCCTCTCAAAGCCAATACATGAATTTTTACAGTCCTCATCAGAATCCCAGGATGAGTGTCACAGGTAGGACTACGGGAGGAGGTAAGAGACAGAAATTAAAAAAAAAATCCAACTCCTGAATAAATGTATCACAGTGTATTCAGTTTCCAGTGGTGGATTACCAATACCTTTTTCCATGTTCCTAAAATCAAGCTGAAAGTACAACGTAGTCGTATTAACATGTCACAGTCATTCTTAACATGTTTCCCAGGGAACTCCTATTTACATGGTCTCTAACTGCAAAGTGAGGTCAAATATTTAATAAATTTATCTCACTGATGTTAATTAGTCCTGTTAGCAGATAATGCTAAGAGCAATGTGTGTAAACCAATCTGTGTGAGTGGCTCAAACCGATTTGGGCTGGTTCCCAAACAACCTAGAGCACAGTTCTTCTACACCAAACCAAGCCATTTTCAGTTTGCATCATTATCCGAAATATTTCCTTCTCTGCCTTAATTCATCCTCAAAAGCAACACATCACAGTCAGCATCAGTTCTATTAGAACAAGAACAAGCGGGCGGGCTGGCGGAATACCAAAACTGCAAAGACAGTCAGCTTTTTCTAATGACTACTCATAAATATAGCATCATTAGCAGTTTCATGGGGATGATAGCTACAGTACAGCATGTTCTACTGCTCAGTGGAAGAAGAAATCCTGCACTATGCACACAGATTTTACAGGCACTAATAAGTACCTTTTTTAAATTTGTAGAACTTTCAAGGCTTTTCACAGCTAATATTTCTACATTAGCCTGATTTCCCAATATGTCTGCTGGACAGACGAAGACTGATGTTTCTTAAAAGGGACTAGTGATTTTGCGTGCCTGCTCTGGGTTGCCTAACTTGAGCCAGCCCAGAGAACAGCCTGATAGTTTGAGGATTTGCAAAAATCAGTTCCTTTGAGGTGTCTCAGCATAACACCTCATCAGTCTCTCCTCAACTTTAGTCAGTGACAAAAAAAAAATCCCCAAACACTCCTTGCTCCTGAAGTCACTGCTGAAGTTGGACAGGGTGCTTTCTTACAGAGACATAAGATTTAATTTGCAGCCGTAGCCAAATGCTGCTGTTAGTTAGATAGCTGGTGATTACGATCTCAGCCTGGAGCTGATCGAAGTGGTTCCTCTGACTTTTATCATGTAACTCTAAGTTTAGATCAGCATGAATGAGATCAGTATTTACTTCCACTGTCTCGGGCGGCTGTCTGATCAGCTCTCTGTCATGTAACTTGTGAGCTGTTTTGGACTACAGTTTCTTGACCATCAAAATTTTGTTTCAATTTTTAGGTTGATTTGGTTAAAACAAAAGAAAGTGTCTTCAGCCAGTTGAATTAAAAGGTATTATTATCTATGGCTTTTACATTAGAACGGTTTCATTTTGAAATAAGAACAGAATAGTTTAATTCAATCACTGGCACAAAAATAATACCAGTATCAGATAATGGAGACTTCCTAGGAAAGATATACCTGATGTCAGACAGCCTCGTAAGCAGGCTGGCAGCCAGTTCTAATGGAAAAACAGTCTGTGAAGAATTCCCAGCATATTATATTCCCAGGCTTTTTAGAAGCTATTTTCTGGCTAATCAAAAACCAGAAGCTGTATCTTCAGCAGATATAGAATAACATCCTTGCTGAAATACATCAGCTCAAGATCTGGCCCGCAGCATGAATTTAAGATGTTTAGCTCCACTTGAACCCAATTCTTTTTTTACCCACCTAGCTTTAATCAGGTGTGACAGCACTTGAAGTCAGTATGTTCAGGGCAGTGCGAGTGAAATGGGAAATCAAGCCAGATCAGAACGATGGTGATTTACAATGACTTTGCAGAAACAGATCTTCACAAATAAGGCATCAGAGAAGTCGCACCTCTGTGCCTTGTCCGTACCCGTGTGCACGTACCCGCTGGCCAGCTCATATCCCACGGCTCACAAACTGCTGATGGAGTGGGATCAACCAGCCCTCAGCTGCAAGGCCTGTGGGAAATATATGGGATCAGTGTGGATAGATTTAAAGCATTCTATGCAAACATGGATTAATCTACAAAAGAAGTTAACGAAGCATGAAAGGCGAGGGGTATTTATGCAGCATCTGGGCTATATAGAACTATAACTGTAATACCTTTGAACCTCCCTTCTTAAGAAGCTCTTCTCTTACTCCCCTCTTTATAAAACATTATTTGATGTCATATATATGGAGGCACTGTATGCTGTTGAGAACTGCTGGGGATGTGCAATAGCTTAGTTTACCAATAGAACTATTTCAGGCCTCTTACGGACTATTTGCCAATCTTAATATAATCCTGGAAAATGAAATTTATAACTAGCTTTATGCACATGGTATACACAGAAATAGCACCAGTCTCTCAATCACGTGGGATGCTGCTTCCACAAAATATGTATTTTCACAGTGTTGGGCAGCACTTTGGTCAGTGCATTGCATATCAGTGCATATCCACACTTTTCCTCCTGCTTCCACTCACTCTGTCAATGTAGACAAATTGTTTAATCTCCTTACACCTTATTCTGGTAATCTGTAAAATAGTTATTCTGATGCTTAATTACTACTTGTGAAGCATTCAAGAACTTCAAATGAAGAGTGACATGGAAACATAACGTATTGTTGCCTGCTCCTTTGAAACTTGGGGCTCTTCATTAACCATCGAGAGGGTCCAATTCTCCTCTTAATTATCTCAGTCTTATTTCACTACAAGTCTCCAAAGTAATTACTTACGTTGTTGTAATAAGAACAGATTCGGGCTGAGGTTTCCTGCTCTCAGAATTGACTAAGGATCTTTTAGTTATGACGGTAGTTCAATTTTAAGCTGAAACGGCCAATGTGTTTCCCCAGCTGGTTATTCCACACACTCACCCCATTCCCCTTCCTTCCCAGATTTTTGCTCTGTTCTCTTTCTCATCCAGCGGCAGATTATTGTGGCAGTCCACCTTCCCACAGTGTATGTCAGGCTTTTACCTAGTCTGAGTTTACACCACTTTCAAAAATGAGTAACATTTCTCACGTCTGGAAATGGTCAGTAGCAGGGGATACAATTCTCAGCTGAAGTATAAACTTAAAATTTTGTAGAGCATAGCTTTAGTATATAGTTTATAGTATAAACATTTGAAGTGTAGTTCCAGTAATCACCTGAGAATTGGATCCTTGCAATCTACGTTTCATGGTGAGAGAGGACCTAATGTTATTCAACACCTCTCCAGGGCAAGTTGGGATTTTTGTATTTTCTACTTAACTGCCATCCAGATGTGCCTGGCATTTAGGTCCCCAACTCCCCAAGATCTTTTGACATCTCCAGCATAAGCACTGGTGCCATCTTCACACCCTACGGTGCAGTCAGCTTGAAAACCTGGCAGTCTTTGGCCACTGGTGGCCCCTGCCACAGCGCGCAAATAACTTCCATGGTGAAACCTCTTCTCTCTAGACATGAATGCCTTTATTCTTGCTCTTCCCATCATAACTTAGCCTGCAGCTATTAGTAAATGAATGACCAGTAATATTTTCATACGGAACTCTTTTTGGAGAAATCCTCCCATTTATACTTCCTAGGGGCCATTCCTGCAGCCCTCTCCTGTATCAGGAGTCCCACTGACTGGTGGGCAGGCTGCAGAATTGCACCTTCTGGGTGTTAGTTTTGGAATAAGCTGACAGCTCCACGCAGCTCACTGCTTGGTGTGCTAACCTGATTATGTTTGACATCTGAGGTCAACAAGAGCATTGGAAACGTCCCACTGCTGATCTTCTGAGGAGTCTCAGAGTTTTCTCCCTGACAGCGGTTGTTAAACTGCCTATCGTAGATGCCATAACCAGACAGGAAAAAGATACCTTCCTGCAAACGTGGTCCCTGTGACTGCTACGGACTGCTACTTTGTGCAATTGCTCCTTACACGCATGCATGAAGTGTCTTGTTTATCTAATTATTGGGATGGCACCAAAACCCATTAATAACTATACATTCACAAACGTTGACTCTCTGTCTGAGCTAATGAGAAGATCAAAGCTGCTGTGTTTCACACAGGGAGTTGTATATACTAATATCACTGAAAAGAGGGAAAACAGTCTAAAAAGGGAAGATTAGTAGGAAATGGCATGTGCAGCTTTTAATGCATGCCCTTCTCTTACAAGAAATAATTTATTTCCATACCGCTGCTATTGTATTAGGGATATTTAGATCAAATCCTAAAACGCTGCAAATTGTTTAATTTCATTTCAATCCAACTAGCACAGCAGCCACCAGGATCTCCAGAATGATGAGGCTAGTTTGGAAGTGTAGCAGAGAACTTGTATTGGATTCCGCCCCTACCCCCTCTTTTTTTTTTTTTCCATTTGCCTCCAGATATTTACATCCTTATGGAGTGCTCGGGTCACATTATCAAGCTTTTCTCCACAAGTACAAGGACTTTTCAAAATGAAGGCTGAGATTCTTGTGCATCCACATGAGACAGGACTTGTGGCTCTAAGCAATGCATCAAATATTGCTAGACTTCCAATAACACAACAAGATTTACCAACACTGTGTTGGTTTCAGCTGAGTGATGGTGATTTACACCAGGCAAGACAGCGGTCCCTGGTTTGTCTATGAAGCAATAAATTTGATTCTGCTCTGCACCTGTACAGTTCTGTAGGCCAGATACTGTTCACAGCTGCATAAGAAATTCTTTACCCTGAGGGTGGTGAGGCAGTGTCCCAGGATGCCCAGAGAAGCTGTGGCTGCCCCATCCCTGGAGGTGTTCAAGGCCAGGTTGGACAGGGCTTGGAGCAACCTGGGCTGGGGGGAGGTGTCCCTGCCCAGGGCAGGGAGGTGGCACTGGATGATCTTTAAGCTCCCTTCCAACTGTAACCATTGAATGATTCTATGATAAATGTGCTCACAGATGTTGTGGCACAGTGCATAAGACTCGCTCTCCTGGCCTCCACCTCAGGCCCTCGCTGCCTTTGGGCATCTCACCTGTGCCAGCTCTGTGATTCCCCCCCCATCACAGGCAGCCAGGCTAGCTGCCCTGCGCCCACTTCCCTGCGCTCCGAGGTGCAAGGCTGTAGCATAATGGAGATACCCTGGCACTCTGCAAGAACTTGGGAAACCTCCGTCCCTGCAGGCACAGCAGGAGCTCTCTTGCCTTGGGGATGCCGTGAAGCAGAGTCTGTTGTGAGCAACACACAGGACCATGCTGGTGCTCCTCAGAACACAGGCTGGCCCTACGCATCTATACGTGTCAAATAGGTATAAGCCAGAGAATTGTCACCTACTACGAAAGTCACCAGGGCCCCAGGAAAGCCCTATGTGGGTGGTTACAGCTGGCCACGGAGTGTCGCTGTTACCCCAAATTTTGGAGCTGGTCACTCATCTTCTGTGCTACAGCATGAAGCAGACAAGAACACAAAACAACTGTCCCTTTAAAAAGGAAAAAAAAAAAATATTATCTGGTATCATCTCTTTCGCTCTCCTTTAAAATGCCCAACTTTTTCTCCCCCATCCTCCCCTCCTCTTTTCTCCTGGGAACCAGGATTCCTAAACTGTGCTTGGAACCAAAGTTCAGATTTTTTGGCAGTGCAAAGGGACTCAAATGAGAGCTAAATTAAACCTTTTCAAAACTTCCCCAGCCAGCCGGGTAGCAGACAAGAGGCACATTCCAGGACCGTGTGGGAGATCTGAGCGCTGAGGCAGACAGCAAAGGCAAAGGTGATGCTTTCGGCTTTTGCAGAGGTGCCAATCCGTCTGCGCTGGCCCCGTCGCAGTCCGTACAAGGGTCAGTGCTACTGTCCCCACAAAAATAAAAATCCCTCCCAGATGGTCTCCTGGCCAGGCTAAATATTTGTTGTCAGTTCCAAAAAGGACAGTACAGCAGTGGGGCATACTGGGATTATGGTGTGGATATACAGAAGTTTAGTACAGAGGACAGTGAGCGGAGGCAGGAGTGCTTTCTGGTAAGGCTGCAGTTTGTATTTGGGGCTAACAGAAGGCCACACAGAAGAGCCCAGTAGAATTAGGCACCTCATCCTTCTCTGATTTTCTGTTGGGGTCTGTTCCAGAGCGTACAGAAGGCAATGGAAAGGTTTCCTGTGCGCCTGAGGGACAATGACATTCACTTGCGACTTCTTTCCTTGTCTTTCTAGAGCAGCTTTGAAGCATGGATGAGAAGCACGTCCAACAGAACAGGGGTGGGCAGAGAAACAGTACAAAGTTCTGTTCCTAGCACCGTGCTGACCTTCTGCTGGGAATGCTTGGAAAACTTCAGCTTTGAGGAATTTTACGTTTTGTCACAATTTCGTAACAGTAGGACATTTCTTTGGAAAAACTAGAAAGTACTAATCTTTTTTATGCTTTAAACCAAGATTTTTTCCCAAGATAAGGGAAATGGACTCTTTTCAACCATTTTTTCCCCTCATCGTTTTCTACAAAGTGTTTTACTGAAATGTTTTTGAACAGCGAAATGGAAACATTTAATGCAAGTAAGATCTGGTTTCATTGTGCATGGGCCACAGCCACATAACACTGACTGCGACTGGGGTACATCTGGGTGGACCAGCAAAGGAGCTGGCCTATACTGGTCTCTAAAACAGGCCGGACAAGTATCTGAGAGAAAGGATTCAGGTAGAGTTCATTCTGTTTCAGAACAGGCAGAAGGACTGGACTAGACTCTTTAGGTCTATGATTCTATGGCAACACCACAATCTCTGCAAAACTGTATGGTTTGTTCCCAGAACCATAAATTTAGCCTGGCATCACTGGAAACTCAGTGTTGGAAAGCTCGGTTTAATTTCAGATTTATTGCAGTAATCAAAACTGAACAAAATCAGCCCAAGACTGAGCCTCCTACCTGAACCTGTGACTTGTGGAGTGAAAGTTGCTTGAGTTTTCTGGTACTTACAAATTCCTACTGGATCAGAAATGTCACAATCATTTTATGTCTTGGCTTTCAGTAGAACTGGAGTCAGAGCTGTTGCCCCAGACAAACAAAATAAACTCCTGGGTCTTAGCATGTTGGCTGATGATGAAGGCATAGTGGAGTATACTAATTTTTGTTGAATTATCTAATGTCCTCATGTAAATGAAAAATTGCCATGTCAGGCAGTGACTGAACCATCCCTTCTGTCAACATTAATTTCTACTCTATGATTCAGTGTTTTCCTTCGTGGTCCCTACCAAAGTCAGGGAGGGCAAAAATATATGCAATTTAAAAACTGACCCCCAACCCCATGGAAGTGTTATCCTTCATGTGTGAGGACTAAGATTCTGTTGACTAGTGGGGCCTTAAATGAATAAAAATAGATTTACTTATTTCACTCAAATTCATTGATCTATCTATAACTGACATCATAGTCAAGTCCACATGCCATCACTGAAATTTTTACTATTGGGGTACTCAAACACTAAATAGATACTGGATCCCTAATCAGTAGGTCCAAACTGACGAGCACCAAAACACTGGCTAGTCAAAACTGACATATCTTAAGGCCACCTATAATTTTAAATTACATTTTAAAATCCAGATGTTTGAATTTTACTGCATTTAAGTAGACAATTGAACTATCCACTGCACTGGAAAAGCACTGGCCAACCTCTTGGCAAGATAAGAATCTAATTATATACGTTTAAAGTGACATTTAGAGGTCTCGCTACTTTTCATATTTGATCTCAGATCTTAGAGCTGGCATCTGTTTCTCCTTTTAGTTAAGAAACTGAAAGACTATTTACATATTCTTAGGACTATATCTCCAATTAAATCTTTTTCAGAACTGCACTCTCAACATTTCATATTAAGTTTCTTGGCAGACAACTATCTTTTTCTTTAAGAGATTTATTTATTCAGTTGGATACTTTTTTCATCCTTTGCCTGGGCACTTGGAGTCTTCGGCCTCACCATCCTATAATTAGAAAAGTGACCCTACTTAGAAGTCTTAGAGCTCTGCTCCAAAATGTCTTCCCAGTTCATTTATTTATCCACCTTTTTACTGATGTGGCTTCATCTAGTAATTGCCTTTCTAATGCAATCTGCAGCAGTAGAGTGGAATAAATTTAATCAGGCATTTAGAAACTTATGTTATCAAAGACCAACATGCAAAACAAGAAATCGGCTCATTGAATATTTCTATATTTATCATTCAATGAGAAGGAGAGGTGGGTGGGGAAGACAAGAGAAACACAGGGAAAATACTGCTGAGACCTTTTATAAACAATTCTTTCTTTCCAAAGTGTAAGGAATTGTTCCTACTCCCAAACTGTAGGTAGAATTCCCTATTGCCTAGTTTCCCTAACCAAGTCTGTGTATATTTTCTATTTAGTTTTCCGATATTGAAGTGTCTGCCCAGGTGTCTCAGCACAGACAAAATAACCAGACATCAGCTCCCCAGCATTTCGTCGACCCCCTTCGTAGAGTGGACGAACAGAAGCATACTCTCACGTTCTCCAGATATCTGACAAATGGCTGTCCTTTGCAACATGCCTGGAAAGTCACCAAATCTGGGCTCTTTTGGATTAGGGTAGGAAGCAGATTCCAGAGTATTTCAGCTCCTCATAAAAGATACTCTGTCAGCACCCTCTGAGTAACGGAGGGGGGCGGATTCCTCCCCCAGCACCGCTGTTGACATCAGCACAAGCAAGACTCACTGGATCCATCCTTATTGGCACCACTGTGAATCTCATTGACCTCCGAGTTACTCTTCTTCTGCTTGACACTGGAATCCAATTTACCAGAAACAGATATTCAGGATTTAGTATCTAAATATAAGAAGAGTAAATAGAAGAAGGCTTTGGCCTGTTAGACCTAAATTGCATTTCCTTACTTGTTACAGTAAAACGTTAAATCCAAGCCTGGTATGAGCAAAATTTTACTGGTATCTAACCCAATTATCTGCATAACACACGAGTGAGACTATCTGCGCTTTCTGACAGAGAGATCTCTGGGCTACAAGATTTTTCAAAAGTATTTTTGGGACCAGATCCAGGTGTGCCTCCTATACAGTTGTTACCTCCAGATGGGGCCACCAGAGCTCAAGAAACCTTTCCAAGTCTGCATCAGGGGCACTGAATGGGTTCTATCACCCATTCCCAGCACGCAGCTGTATAGCCTGAACATCTCATCTGCATTTTGCTAAACTTTTGCTCTCAATCATTCTCTATAGGAACCTCTGTCTGCTCACAGCACAGTAAAACTACCGTTTTAGTCCTAAAGTTAGACAAAGTGGCTACTTCCAGCCATTCCTCAGCTCCCACTTCATGGGAGCAAGGCAATCTTGGTGGTGATCAGGGCCAATCCAGACCCACAAAATTAACTTAAAGCAAGTCTCCTGTCTCTAAAGATCAGATTAAGACCCTATAATCAAAATTTTCATTTACTACAGTTTATAATTTGTTTTAAATAAGCTCTGATCCATATAAAGGAGTTGGAAACTCTTGTTGTGACAAAGCACAGCAATGGGCCGTCTAGAAGCAGAAGGCCTGGAAATTCAGAACTGTGAGTGATCAGTGCTTTAACTCCTCTTCCTTACACCCATGTCAATCCAGACGAACTCTGCTGATTTCAGGGCAATTCCCTCCACATTAAGAACCAGATGAGACGCCGGTCTCCAGTGTAAGATGGAAGCTATAATTCCATCCGGGGGACGGGGTGTGGTTTGCAGACATCGATAAACCAAGGCACATCCCCTCTTGTGGTTCATGATGTCATTGGAATGACTCAATAGAATTACAGCCTTATGTCGATCTGGGTGTATATTATTCTACCGAAATTAAAGCTTTTGAAATAGGATCTTATTGTTTTTAATAACTTCAGTTATATAATTCCTTTCTCATGTTAGTGCTTCAATAAACATTTCTCACGTTAAATTTTACTCCAGATCCATCCTTGCCAGTTTTAGGCTCTGAACTGATATATTGGAATAATCCTCTTCGTTTTAAGTGCCACAGACGCCGTGCTGTTCACATGATGTCATTCTGTGTATATTCCTTCATTTACTACTGGTGAGTCATTATTATCGTAGCTAATAGAAAGAGGATTATCGCTTTATTAAATCAAAGGCATAGCATTTTGTTGTTGGTGGTTAGCCTCCTTGATTTTTAACCCTTTAAATTACGTGAGTCAGGATTTTTTGGCACGGGCTGTTGTCCATGAGAGGCACATAGCTGCTGCTAGAAGCTTGCCACAAAGTGGTGGGGAAAATTAAGACTGTTAATTCCTCACCCAAGGTCATACAGGAGGACTACGACAGAGCAAGTCACTTGCAGCCAAAGCCGCATAAGACTCTTTGACAGTCTTAGTTTCTCTGCCATCTTTTTTTAAAATTCATAAAAAAAAAAATTAATCTCTACCTCAAAAGCAGTATTGTGATTATAATACATTGCAAAGACAGTAGAAGCACTCATAATAAGGTTTTAATATAAGTGAAATGATCGGTATTGTGAGAAAAGTTCAACAGGAAACAGGGCTACCTTTCTGTGAGAGATGGAGGAACGCTACTCTACAGTTTAGAAAGGCAAATATTCACCAAAATAATCTTTTCTAGGGAACAGCTCTCATGCAACAGAAGTTTTTTCAGAAGGCTGCGGAGCTATGAGAACTAAAAGATCAACTAGAGAAATTAATAATGTCTGCATTACTTACAGTATTTCTTTCTAATGGGAAATTTCAGTATTTAAAATTTGTTTTCATTCTGAATTGAAATGCCAATTTCCCTCACAAATCAAGATTTCTAAGACTTTCCAAGATTTAGAATTAGCTAAGCATTTTTTATTATGATTGTGTAGAAACAATGACATATACTAATGCAATTTTATGTTATTACATAGCTATCTTTGCAACCTTAGTATAAAAATGAAAATCTAAACATTAATTAAAATTACGAAGTTAAAAACCCCCCATCTTCAGCTTCATAAAAATTCTTCTCCACAAAGCCAAGATGCTTGTTTTTAACCTTCCCATGGAAAATTTTGCCAAAATTGATACCCTCCCTGGAGAAACATTTCAATTTTACTGAAACTGCATTTATCAGCAGAAAACTGCTCTGTCAAAAAAAATTTCAAAGACCTCTATTTAATTTAAACCGTGATCATTGCTGTGATAGAAACAAAAGCTGTCCATTTGCACTACTGCAAGAAGAATGATTCCAGAAAGCAGCTCCTAGACCTGTGATCTCTCTTTACAGTAATCTTAAAGTCTCCCTGCGTGGCTGGTAAGAAACGCGTTAAACAGCCTGCCATCAATCGTGGCTTTCTCTGTGTTAAAGCAAAAGATGCCAAGTCAGCCATCACCTTAGAGGAAACAGCAGCTGCGGGTAGAATGTACAAGACTGAACAAAATCTTACTGGTGCATTTCCTTCTCTTATCTGCCCTGTCACCCGTTATCAGACAGTGGATTACAATAACGAACACAAGGTTGAAACACAATTATCCATGGACGTGTTTGAGGACTCACAAATCTGCTAATGTTACTAACAAGCCGAGTTACCCATTGCAGAACACATCAGCACTCCAGACGAAGGCTTAACTGTTAATGAAACCTAAATCTCAGCACCAGAGATAAATTTCAAGCTTCTTGTGGCTTAAACCTGGAAGCCAATACATCACGGAAACTTTTAAGAATTAGCTAAAGGACAAGTAATGTTGGTAAGTCTCCATAATTAAATCTTAGCTGATTTCACATCTGAGGGATCTAAGAAGCAAGACGTGGTCACTGAAATTATGTCTTACGTCTTTGTTACGGCGTGTCAAAATCCACCATTAAAATACCGTGACAATGGCATCAGAACCAGGGTATTAATGCCTTTAACAGGAAGGAATAAGCTTCTGGATTCGCAATCCTAACAGCAACGAGTGTCAGTCTGGTACTGAGAAACTCAACAGCTTTAAAGACACAGGTCCTCAATATGATGCCGCTTATGTAACCAGGAGCCGGGAAATCCAGGTTTTCTGCCCACTTTTGTAGCAGATTTCCTTTATGACTATGGAAAGGCCTTTTCTCTTAAATAAAACATACCTTTTATAATTATATTGCTAAGTTACACTATTATAATATTCTTTACTGTTATGACACTATTTGGAAAGAGATGCTTATTTTGGAATAAGAATGCCCTTTTCCTTTACATCGGTATATACCATTTTCAGAGAAGCATAAGCTACATGGGGAAAAGAGTGGGGGAAATAAAGTATTCTTATTCCAAAATAATTATCCAGGCATAGATCTGAGACAGGATAACTACTGTGGTATAGACGAGCTTTAAGACAGGCACAGACAAGCTTTATGAGACACCTTGGGCCCAGGCCACAAAATACCTTGAGGATTAGGGTCCAGACCTTGAACTTGACTTGATACTCCTGGAAAGGACAATTTGTTATTCTCATTGTAGCGGTTACTGAGGAAGTGCATTACAGACAATGCGATCAACAAGAAAATCTCTGTCCTTCAGCACTCCATCTGTACAACAGGGATACGTAACGGGGATAATATACATCACACAAACCACCACGTTATAAAAGCTTTTTGTCAATCATTTCTATTTAGGTTGGAAATATCTAAAGATTAATAAGTTCTGTGCCTTACAGAAATGCTTACAAGAGATCTTGATAGCAATAAATGATAATAAACTAACAGATGCTCTGCTTTCATTAACTGTACTGCACTGAAAAAACATTACACAACAACTGTGCCTGCATACACCAATCATTAGGAGTTATTTTCCCATCTCCTTATTTTATATATAAATGTAGAGATTTGTGTGAATGTCTACAAAATCTATAGGTAGACGCTACGCTATACTTACACAAGCTTCCACAGACCCAAACTACTCCCCACTAGAGGGGGGAGAAGAGCAATTGCTTTGGCTAAATGCATGAAACATAACAAAATCAAAACCACAGTCAGGAGAGTAACATACAATTCTAAATGGAACTTGAAAACTTGAGAAGTCATTTAAGGGAACCACATTAAATGCTAAAATGTTTAATGGGACCCATGTGTCTCAGGCAGAGAAAGAGAGTGAGAGAAATGTAACAGAGGAAATCAAGGAGACAATATGTCTGTGCGACTTGTTCTAATTAGGGGCACAGTGCTGGTGAGGATCATTCATTATAATTTAGTTAAATCTTTAGCATGGCAAAGGCACCTCTGTATAGTGGTATAAAACAAAAGACCCCCAGTCGTAAACCAAGTTAAGGCCCATAGAACAGAGGTTAATTTCAGTCATTTGTGAATGCTAAAGGCAGTACATCACATGAATACCAGCACTTCTTTACTACCGCAGAGTTGTGCTCCAGCTAGCAGATGTCTGCAAATTTGGCATGTGGGGGGTGGTACTGGGGAGGGCAGTGGTGCATTGTCTCCAACTCGTCTGTCGCTTAACTGAGCGGATCTGTCTGTTTCTTTTAGCAGGGGTGGGAAAGGAGTTCAAAGAAAGAATCAAAACAATCCACCCATCCAAGCTTTGGAATATCTGAACTGAGCCCAAATATCACCAAGCACTTCCCAATCTCTGCTTTGAAACAAGAGAACGGACGATGATTTGCAGCAGTTTGGGATGATTTACACACACGCAGCATGTGTAACACTGCAGTGTTATTTTAAAACTTACAAAGCATCAGAAGACCGAATGGGGGTCAGGTTCAGGTTTGTGGCACTAGTTTGTGTTGCTGCACAGCATAGCTGCAGAACCAGCTTCAGCTGTCTTTCCCCGGTGCAAATTAGGGGCACAGTGGACCTAATCACATTGCATTTGCCATTGTGTATTTTAGGAGTAATTCCATTTAAATATGGGTCAGATTCTTAGCTGGTGTAAAGCAGTTGAGCTGCCTGCATTCCAGTGCAGATAAACTAATTCACACCAGCTGAATGCTGGGCCAGTGGAATTACGTTGCTGTAAATCCAGTGCGAGATCAGAACGGCGTTAACCTGGGTTAGCACTGGTGGAACTGAGAACAGAATTTAACCCACAACATTTTGACACCATTCCAAATATTCGTAAAACCCATATTAATTTTGAGTGTAAATGTGCCAAATTCACCCTGGTGTCATTCAGAGTCAAAAAAAATTACACCCTAGGGATAAATTTGGCTCTGCTTATTTAATCTAAGTACACGGCATCATCCCAGCAAGGAAAGCAAATGAGCAATAAACATAAGTTTGCTGTTGGATGTTGTCTCCTTACTCCTCAGCTTTCTAGTACATTTTGTTTTTGGAGCTTATTTAAACGAGCAGTTTATGGTTTGATCAAGTCCTAAACAGGAAACCTAAAGGGTTTATAAAACATTGAGTGTTCTCATTACAACTGACCTAAAAAACTCCAAAGTGGCAATCTTCGTTTCTATTATACCTGCTGTTACTGTGATGGGAATGTTTTCTAGTGGTTAACACAGACAACAGGGAGTCAGGACTCTCGAGGTCTCACTCTCAGCTTTGCCACTGACTTGTTGTGTGGGCTTGGGGGAATCATTTAAGTTCTCTGTGCTTGAGTTTACTTATATGGTTTGGGACAATTAGTGATCGCCAAAGGGCTTTGGGTTCCTCAGATGAAAACAGAAGAGGTAGTGTTCAGAAGTATGACAGGAATGCCCTCCCCTTTTCTGCGTGACATTAGGGTAACACGCTAATCAAATTACACCATAAAATAGCCATAATAAACATTACAGTACCATAAAAATAACAATACTACTACCAACACATAAAGATAATAATACAGAGTTATTCATAAAGCTGCTCATTACCATGTTGCCAGGCACCTTAAACACAAATCAGAGTGCATCTTGGACCAAAATTGCTTTTGATACAAGTGGAGTTCTACTGAATTCCAGAGAGATCATGCCCAGGCTGTGACGATCAATGTGACACTACTCAAGTTACACGGAATTTTAGTGGTTTTCACCAGAAAAAGTTCTGGCCACTTACACAACTCCTTTATAGACCTCAGTAATAATAAATTATGATAAAGCATGCTGAAAAAAAAGGAAAGAGAAAACCTAGATGAATTGCCTCTTCCTGACTCTAAAGCTCCAACCCCCACAAAACTTTTGAAACAAGGTTTCGGGGCAGTGGTCCTCATTGTCCTCTCCTTCAAATACACTGAATATTGTTTTCCTTCCATTTGTGCTGATGTGAGATGGCAAGGCCCATATTTTTCAGAGACTGAAGAAATCATATGTCAAAGAATGGAAGCAATCTAGGTCACCAGTTCATAGTTTAGGTCTCACCAGTATTGGGTGTTTTTCCCAGCTCCTCCCAGTATGGAGGTTACCAGCCCAAGCTGGCAGCACCTGGCCAGCACAAGCAGCACAGGACAAAGCCACCATACCAGCTAAGGGGAACTGAGCACACAGTAACAGGGCTGATAAAGCCTGGGTTCACGTTGCATCTGTCAGGCTCTGGACAAGTCACAGCATAGTCTATTTTAAACTAATGCTGCCTCCGTGTGTCTTTGAAAGCAGGATTATGAGGGCTGATGTTTGCAGAGTATTTCAGTGATAGACACCACTACGTGATATGCTGCCTACCCCTAGCAGCTACCAACTCATCACCTCATACTGCTCTAACTCCAAGTGCCTGTATTTCCTTAGTTTGAAGCAGAAAAACTACGTTTCTTGGCTGATGTTAATTTTTAAGACTTAATGAAAGCAGTGACACGGACTTCCCCAGGAACTGTTACACAATGTATACAATACATATTACACTGCCTAAACTTCATTAAGTGGATGCTTAGATACCAGCCCCAGGATCATCTACAGGTGTATCCAGACCAAGATGTTCAGCTGCTTGCTGTCTGAGTTGGAAAGTAGATCAATTCTACCTGGAAATTACCAAATGTGAATTGACTTGATAGCAACAGTAACTTCAGTGCCTCACACAAGCCTCTCACATGGGGGGCAAAGTAGGTGGTACCAACAGGAAGTCTGTGATTCAAACCAGCAGAAATAGCAGGAACTAGAAGGAGCCAATTCATCCAGCCACCTGCTAACAGAGTAGAGGAGTGGTGTGAAAACTGCTTGAAGTACTAAAGCTCCCCTTTCCAAATGAAGTAAATATGCATTAAAAAAGTTTTAAACTTGGTTCAGTGTATAGGGAATCACAGGTTCAAGAAATCAGTTTAGTTTCAAGCTTTTCTATCAAGCTAATGCATAAGTAATTTCTCTCTGTGTCTCTTTAAACCTCCTATCTATATAGATTCGTTTTAGAACATTAAAAATGTCTATATTTCAGACAGTGGTGGGAAAGAACAAGACTAGCATTAGAAGCCTACTCTTTCTATCTCCCCACCATAAAGGAGAAGGAAGCGTACAATAAAACAGCCAGATGAACACTTGTCTAGCTTCCAAGTGTTTGAAATAACTGGGCTGGCTGCTCCCTGAGGGACGTGGGGCTGGAAGCGATAACCTTGTCAGCCACTGCCCTGCCCCACAGTACCTGAGCAAGGTGAGCAGGACAGGCCCAGGGTTGCAGCCAGCTTCAGCCAAGCATCCACATCATCAGGGGAGTCCACGGTGATGAGTTCAACCTGAAAAGTCCAGTCAGGATCAGCTCTGGTGAGGGTAACCAGGTTCAGACATTGTCCTGGGACCGTTAGGCAAGTCCATGGCAATAAGGCAAGTCCAAGGGCAAGCAGGGAAAACAGTCCGCAAGGCAAGGGCCAGGCGACCGGGAGCCACAGCCAAACAGAGCCACAACGGAGCTGCAGACGGGCACTTCAACAGCACAGATCAAACAAGGGCCCAGAGCTGAGCTTAGTGCTCCTGACCCATGGGTGGGTGAGTGTGGGGAGGCCCCAGGTGAGGCTGGTTGGGGCGATTAAGGCCTCAGTGCCTGGAGGGCCCTGACACAAAGAACATTTGTCATTTTTTGCTGGGGGAAAACCAGAAATTAGAGCTGAAAAAAAAATAGGATTAGACATTTTGTGGGGGGGAAAAGGTATGTTTTATTTTTTCCCTCCAAAATTTAGACTATTCAGCAATATTTATCAACTCCACAACTGGCTAAAGAACAGCAAATAAATATCTCAAGATGCTCATTAAAAAGTACTGGTATTTAGGATGTAAGGACTCCTTAAACCATTTATTCTAAATTAAAAATGAATCACTAACATTTTTTGAACTGTATTTTTAAAGCAGTCTTGTGTTGAAGTGGAAAAGGAGAAAAAAAATGTCTTCTTTATACTGGCTCCTGTGATAAAAGGTATGCTCTGGTCAGTGGCCTCCAAACTGGACGCAGTGCTTCCTGCGCAGCTCCTGCCAAACTGTGAATTCTCCTGAACATAATAATCATGCAAGTTGAATTTGTAAGCAAGATCACTACACCAGCTATTTGTAGAAAAATCACTGTACTCTAAACAGTTTACAAATTACTTGATTGGAAAAGTGAGAAGATACAGTAGTACTACAACTTGGTAATGCAACTGTAATACAATACAATACAATACAGTCTATTTCCTCAACCTGGTTCGTCGAGATAATGACCCAGAATAAAAGAAAAATGTCAAGGGAAGGGATAACGAGTCCTAAAAGAAAGAAATAGTGAATGAAGATGATAAATCCTCAATGTAAAAATATTAACACACACAGCTGCTTGAGTGAAAAGATCTGTACCACCCAGGAACAAATGTTGTGTTTTCCAGTGTACAAAAGAATCTAAGTAACATTTTCCATCTTGGCTGCTCACAGTGAGACAGTCAATATACAAAGCGATTCAGTTTTCAAAACATCTGAGAAGAGACATGTTAATGGAAATCACTAAAAACCAGGTCACTTCAAATTACGGTGCCTAACTACAGTGGGAACCTATCTTTAGATGTCGGCCTCTGGAGCTACATGTGCAAGTTCAGAGTACAGGTGGGAGGTAATCTTGCCTCTTGTAATTTTGGAGAATACACAAAAAACCCAGCACGGTCAACCTAAGTTTCTGCCCAGCTAAATACCATTCCTTTTACTAAGACCTTGCTCTTTCACAAGGTTTGGAAACACTTTATAAGCATACATGAAAACTGAGGTATAAGGAAATGCCATGGTTTAACCATTTTTAGACATTATAAAAGTACCAAACCTGGAAATACAGCTTAGGAGCTTCAGCTCGTGGGCTCTAAGCAAGAAATGCCCAATGCCTTCAGCCTACTTAGTCTTCTCATTTCTTCCCTGTGGCTGACCATCACAATTTTGGGGCTGATAGTGTAGTATTGTACTATTAACAACTCAGTAAGATTCAACGATTCTGATTTTCGATTACAGGTATGAACTAGATTTCAAATCCAGCGCAAATACCATTGTCCATGGAAGAGCCACCACTATTCCATCTTAAGACCTAAGATTTGCCCAGATGGGCCAGAAGAAAGTGCGAGCTTTCTGCATGGCGAGCCATGTTGTACGACGTGTAATGTAAAGAACTAAGAGTCAAAAGTTCTAGCTCTAATTCTGCTGAGGACTCACTGTGTGAGTTGACGCAAGACTACTCTATCATTCTTTTTGTTCTTGGTAGACTGACTGATTCTCCCCTTGAAATCCAAGGGAGTCTGAAAGCATTTAACTGCCTCACAAAGATATGTCATGCGATCTAACATTCTGAGCACAGAACTGGGAGCCAGGAGCTTTTAATGGTGCCTGTAGGGATTGGAGCCAAATCACTTAACCTCTTTGCTTCTCAGCTTCTCATCCATAAAAAGAAAACTATGCTTGTGTTGCTGGCTGGGGTTTTATGAGAGTTAATTCATAGACCTGTATGGAAAATGACTCCTCCTCTGCTGCAGAAATGCAAACTTTTTATTTTCAAAACCAAAATACGAGTAATTTCAACAGAAACTAAGAGCCTGTAAACAGGAGTTTAAAATTTTGCCTGAATTGTTCTCGAGGGAAATATATTTCTTCTGCAAAAGCAGATGTCCATTGTGAAAAAGATGGGGTTTTTTTTGGGAAATTCAATTTTCCGCTGAAAAACAGTTTTGACAAAATATTTTTGATCAGCCCTAACATAAGTGAGCCATTTTGAACTTTGAAAGTGCTGCGCTTGCAAAATACTTAGCAATCCTCCCATTGACAGCACACCCAGTGCCAAATAGTTGTATTCCCCTTAGCACAGTGAAATCATCAAGTACTTGTGGCTGATTTG
This sequence comes from Ibidorhyncha struthersii, assembly GCA_013398815.1. NCBI lineage: Eukaryota > Metazoa > Chordata > Aves > Charadriiformes > Charadriidae > Ibidorhyncha > Ibidorhyncha struthersii. The sequence goes on from VZSZ01007639.1 coordinate 577,013, forward strand.
CATCGTTTTTAATTTGTTTGAACAAGCTGGGCCAGATCCTCAGCTGGAGTCAATTAGCAATAAAGCCAACGGCGTAACGCCGCTTTGCACCACGGAAAGCTTTGGCTCTTTTTGTGTGTGAGTGTGTGTGAGTGTGTGTGAGTGTGTGTGTGTGTGTGCGCCGGGCCCGGCCCCGGCTCCGCGCCGCCCCGGCGCCGCTAGAGGGCACCGGCGGGCCGGCGGCACCGGAGCGGGGACCCGGCCCGGCCCGGCCGGGCTCCGGG
>VZSZ01007639.1:577332-588019 GCA_013398815.1 Ibidorhyncha struthersii
TCTCCAAACCGTGCCTGTGGGCGGGAGCCAAGCCCCGAGCGGCTGCGCGCCTCTCCCCGCCTCTGCCCCGCTGCCCGGGAAGCGGGAAGCTGCGGGGATGGCCAGGACGGTCTTCGCGCCTCTTTCCAACCCAGTAAGCTCAGCTGATGAAACCACAGGCGCTTCGGTCGCTATTTATCTCACAGAACAAACTGCTACATATTTAGGGCCGGCTTGCCAAGCTTTAGCTCAGGACGGTGAGTTACTCACACGCTTATTCCCATTGAAGTTAATAGGAGAGTATTAGCCCAGCACGAACGTAAGTGGGATGACTGATGTAATGAGCCGCTGATGTGAGTGAGGCATTCACGATCCAGCTTCTAGTTATAAGATGCCTGGCTACTCGGGAAGAAAAGGAACAAGGCTTGTCAGGGCGGGAGAGCAAGTCTGTTTAGTTTCAGTGTATTTTCCATGATTCTTCTCACAGTAGCAAAGACGACAGAAAGAAAGATTTTGCCAAAGTCTCCCAGAAGTATGGATGCTGACTCGTAGCTGACAGTAATGGGAAAAAAACCCAAACCCCAAACTTATCTGATACTAAATGTAGCCCCTACCCATGCAGGATGAAGTGTCTCAATGAAGGACTTCTTGATGAAGGCTAGAAAGCAGCAAATAAATATGTTTTACCCAAGAAACATTTTTCTGTTGTCTTTATTCAAGTTCAGTGAAGCCAAGTAGAGTGAGGTGGGGGTGTGACAAACTCGGCTGCGTGGTGAAAGGCAAACTGGAGCTTGCGATGTGCACTTCCAGCAAGCAGAGCCTGAGGAGAAGCCACCAGCCCAAGCATAAGGGGCACAGACTTCATCTGATGGTAATTCACCGTCAGTGCCACGACCTCCCAGGCACTGCCCGGGGAGCTGCAGGAATGTGCTGGACTTGTGTCTCTGCAGTGGGCCACGTCACCGTGGACATGCAAAATATACTCAATAGGAAATAGGTGGAGTTACGTTCCACCAGGTCTGTAGGACACCAGTGGCAAACCCAACAAGAAGATGATGACTGGAATGTGGATGTGGTGCGCAATAGCACAGCATGGACAGAGCCGTGGCAGGCTGTCACTCCTCCATGCCGCTTCGGAAGCCTGGCACAAGGCAACTACCACTAAGGCTCATTTGAATAATTCCCACATACATTCCAGATGTTGACCACATGGCCTGCCTTTGTGAGGTTTAAAAATAAGGGGGGGGAAGGAAAAAGGCTGAAGTGTTTTTTTTCTTCAGTGCCCGTATTTATTTTCTACACAGATGTTTATAGTTGTACAGAATAAATAAGCATAAATCAGCCCTCTTTTTTTTTATTATAAGTGCACTATATGATTCATATTTATGGAACCTGCACAGAACTCAGTGGAGTTAACAGAGCTACGCCGCAGACTGTTGACATATAATAAAGGGCTATGTACTGTTTTTAGGGACACAAAAATCTTAAAATAACCACATTGATCAAAAACACAAACATCGACATTGCTGCTCTACTCACTCCCTTTTCACAGAGCGGCCCTGACCCTGGCACTCTCTCTTACAGCAGTCCATGCAAGGTGTCTGTCCCTCCTCGGGCAAGACTGTGCGTTGCGTCGGGTGACGGGGCAGCAGGAGCTGCCCTGCAGGGAGGGAGGAGGCAGATGTGTGAGGGCTGGACCGCGCTGTCTGTGCACAGCTCCTGCTCCAGGAGCCAGGTCCAGGCTGGACGCGGTGCTGCAGGGCTGCACGGTAAATGCATGAGATGAGGTGGGCTTGGGTGGGTGAGTTCCTGCTCCCCCCAGGAGCTGGGACAGGTCTGTAGTGGTGCTGCCAAAGACAGGCTGTTAACAGAGTAATTAAGCTCATCTCAAATAAATACATGAGATATATTATTTTATGATAGGACAAAGGGTAATGGCTTTAAAGTATAAGAAGGACGATTTAGACTAGATACGAAGAAGAATTTTTTACGCAGAGAGTGGTGAAACACTGGCCCAGGTTGCCCGGAGAGGTGGTATATGCCCCATCCCTTGAAACATTCCAGGTAAGGTTGGACGGGGCGCTGAGCAACCTGATCGAGTTGAAGATGCCCCTGCTCATTGCAGGGGGGTTGGATTAGGTGGCCTTTAAGGGTCCCTTCCAGCCCGAACTGTTACATGGTTCTGAGATTACCCTACGGGCTCCCTTTGTTCTGAGTTCTCTCTTTTCCTGCCTAATTCAAGCTTTTTGCAAGTCAAACATGCAAGCCCAGATGAAAAGTTTAAGACTGTAGAGGGGAAAGAATTTCCTTCAAGACTGCAATACTGCATCTTAACCTGGAGAGGGTGGAGTGGAATATGACAATATCACTGAATGTCACCTCCCAAGAAGTGCTGTCTTTTCAATATTTATTGTACAGGAACCTCAAAATGGTCTCTTCAGTAAAGTACAAATACTATTTGCTGTGTATCACTCTTTCACATACCAACCGTGTCACAGAAATGTTTTGGCCTCAGGAAAACTAGCTTTCAGGGGAAAACCTTTTTTCTCCTTAGCAGTGACTGAGCCAGTGCAGCTGATAGAAGTAGGTGCAGGGACACAACACCGGGGCCATTATCTGGCTTACTCCTGAAGTTACTAACGTAACTTCTATGCTGAGCTGTAGCTGCTGACGGCAGAAAATGGATGCGGTAACTGTGCCGTGAAAGTGGAGACCGATGGAGGCAAGCACTGCCAGCTGCACCACGGGCAAGTCACCCATGTTACCACAGGGGTAATACTGAACAGCCAGATTGCCACTTTCATTCTTTTAGGGATCCGTGAGGCTCCAACACTAACAGCTAGTTCTCAACACTATCAGCAAGAACACAATATTTTGACCAAAAAAATCTCTCTCTTTTGTTCAAAGTACACCGTGTTCTTGACTGGTTAGAGAAGACTTTATGCTCTCATCCCATTTGTCTCTGATACTTAATTCATTTGCTTTGGAAGCAGAAAAGGTTAAGGAGATGCTACTGAGATTTGGATTGCTTGTCCTAAGGAGCTTTAGAAAAACCAATGCCTGGGCTGCTAGCGCAGCCCTCCTCAGTCCTGCTGAGTCCAGTAAATAAGCTACACTCTTAGTCACCCTAACTGAGAGAGTCCTTTTTACATAACAAACTCAACCACAACTTCTCTGAAGACATTTTAATAGGAGGAAACTACAAAACACAACCTCAACCACAACTTCTGTCAGAACATTAGGAAATAAAGGTCATAACACTGGTGATTTTTAAAATAGGTGAATCATAGACCCAAGGTCTTTCCATGAATCATAACAGAAATGTGAGGAGTAGTATGGCGTCTTTAGAAAAAAAGAAAAAAAAAAAAAAAAGAAAAGGTATATGCATGCTGGTAGTTACTGCTGGTTTGTACGATGAACAAGCTTTACAAAGTCCCAGATGTCTCACGTCTGAACTAACAGATAAAGGCAAAAGGGGTCAGAAAGAGCTCCCCGAGGCACTCAGCGTGGCTTATTTGCCTAGGAGCAGTATGACCAAGACAGTGAATGGGAAGACGGGCCTTTCTCTAAAACATCAGCTGTTCTCTCCTATATGTCATAGACACAGCCTGAGAGATGCAATCGGGCCTGGAAAACACTACGATGTCAGCATAAGGCTAAATACACTGGAAAGAAACACTTCAGATAAATGGATGGTGCTAGACATAGTTCTTCATTCGCTCCTTGGGGGATTCTGCTATAAGTAACACTCAACGGTACCTAAATTAACTTGTTCCAAGCTCCTCAACCTGGACTTGAAGTGTGTCTGACAAGAGTTTAAAAAAAAAAAGTAAAATATCTTCCACAGTTAGTTAGTTTCACGTATTCTCATGTCTCAAAAAATTCCTCTGCTAAAGGCTAACTGAGTTGTACTACAATAGTCAACATTCAGTCTCCGGGATTAGTATTCACTTTACTCCATACAACAACAATTATGACTCAGAACGTGTAGATCTATCTTCATCATGTAGGGTATATTGTACCTTCAGGCACAGCCTGGAACAAGGGGTTGAGTGTTAATTGCACTGTCTTGAAGATAATCCTCAGGGCATTCGTGACTCAGAGACACACCTCTGAGTCACTATTCTTTCATTACTTCCTCTTGGTCCTTTGGGGTAGAAACGTACTGCTGGTTTACACCAGCGGCAAATTACAACATCTTCCTGCTATGCTGACCTTGCCGTTTTGGCTAGTGACTCTAAAATTAGAGCACTGGAACATTCATTCTTCACTCTACCTACTGGAATAAGGAAGTCCCTTGATGAGTGAATCCTGTTTGCTCCATCGCACCCAGGTCTGAAGCTATAGGGTAAATTTTCTGAGTAGCCCATTTCATTGCGATGGAAATATCTGCTGAGTGATGCGATACTCAGGCAGGATGGCAAAACATAGTTTATAGCTTGTGATCACAGAATGAGATGACATGAAAAGCACTTTAGTGTTGTCAGATAGGATGAAGGCCTGTCATAAAAAAAGTCCTAGGAAAAGCTGGGGAAAAAACATTGAACTCTGGTTTGCAACTCACATTGGCTACGGGAAGAAATATCAATCATTACATCAACTGAAATTAAGCTTCTTACTGTCATTCTCACCTGAAACAGCTGAAATCCAGAGTAGCTCAAAATGATGTGAATCCTTACTATATCTGAGATCAGATCTCCATCACATACCAGTCTCTTGGTACCCAGGGCTGAGTCTTATTTAGCTAGGACTGAGAGCAAAAAGATGTCTTTTTGTGTCACAGAATATCACCACCCTAGCAGATGCCACTGAATCTATTTCCTTCAAAGTAATGAAGTGAGATTGTTTATGTGAACGTTTTCAAAGAGCTGAACCTGCAAGGTCCTGCTCACAGTTCAGGAAATGGCAGAATATAAATCTGTCCAAATCAGCCAAGCTCATACAAAATTCAATATTGGAACGCAGTGACACCAGCAACATCTTGTTCTTTTGGTGTAATGACTGTTATGCTGGGATTTAGGAGGATTATGGCGATTTAGGAAAAAGAGGGGAATATTAATATACAAAGTTGTTAAATGTCAAATCAAATCCTTTAATAACGTGTGTGTCTGGTTGAGGATGGGAGTGCTTTCAAAACTAGCTACAAATATTCAAGAAATCCATTTGGCAAGTTCAAACAAATAGCCCAAATCAATTACACACAGAGTATTCTTAAGAGGGCACATTTTCAGCATAGTATGCGGAGAATTAAGCCCTCTGCTCCCATTATTGTTAATGGGATTGGCACACCCAATTCTTCATACACATGGATGTAAGTTTAAAGCCAATAGATAAAAATATGACTTTGAAATAATAAGAATCTTTTTATATCTTCTAGTCTTTCCTGTAGAGTGTAACTAAGTTACTTTTGTGTTTGCTACGAAATCTCAACGGATACACTTAGGGTTCTCTAGCCCTATGCATACTCAAAGCTGAAATCGGGATGGAAAAGCGCAGAAACTATTCTTGACAGCTATGTGGAGAGCTTCAGAGAGAAATCCAGGCTAGAAAATACAAACTGTTTTTTGTCGGAATTGTTAAATATTATCACCTACTCTTAAGTATTTCTTGCAGAACAGAAGTAAGTCCCTCTGAATTTTCATGTGCAAAAATCAGAGAAAAAGCCAAAAAGCTAACAATTCCAGTGGAACAATTAGTGTAAAGCTGCTGGATAAGCTTTAAATATCTGAATCAGAGGAATCAGAAGCCAGTTATCTCATGTTCCAAGCAACTATCCCTGCTACCACCTTATTGACTATTTTGAAATGGGTGCAAGGAACAGTTTCTTTCACTCTTTGCCTTTCTCGGATTTTGATCCAAAATTCCTTCCTAAATATCAGAATGTTAAATTAAAATTCAAAATCTGTTTTGATAAACTGGTATTTTTCTGTGGAAAAATAATACAACAGTTGCAGTTAGTGCTAGTCACTGCTTTTTACAAAGCACCCATGTCACAGCGGGACTGTAGAAATTTGGTTCCATTTTTAAATAAGTAGATTTGGAATGTTCTCATGTGCCCTACTGTGATTACTTGTAAGATAATGGATCAAATTCTCATGGCCAGAATGTCATCACTTTCTGCAGTAAGTTCACCAGTGCAGTACTCGCTAATACTTCCAGTGGATATGTGTTGGACAGCTGCAGTTCTTTGCACTAATACCCATATATTTCTCCAGAGTTTTTCACTGTAGGTGTACTATTGCTCAAGAGATAAAAATGAATTGTCCGTTAGTATCTAGAGGCTGGAGCCAGCTTCCCTGTTAAGTGCTCTACATGCACTCCAGAAGTGCTCTGTGAACTTGGCAAAAGAGCCCTTCAAATTCCAACAACAAAGTTTTGCTCCTGATACTCTGGCTAGCTCTCGATCCTGAGTTCCCATGGATTTAGTTTACAGCTTAATTGAGCCTTCTAATTGCACCTGTGTAGTGCAGTGGACAGGGTACTAAGAGAATGCTGGAAAACATAAGTGCTATTTCTGGCTTTATAGTTTACTTGCTCTGTGCTGCTATATTCCTTACTCACTCCTCTTCCTTCCTTAGGTGAGGTCTTTAGCAAAGATTCTCAATTTTTTTGTAGCCAGGTGAGTGACATTACTCCCAAATTTCAGCAGTATTAACCAGCAGAGGACTAGGCCTCATCAAACAATGTTTTATAAAGATAGGAATTACTGAAACAGCAATGATTGCCTTTTTGAAGGGATAAACTATTATGCTGAAGACACCTTCTGAAGCTCATAGTGAAGGAAGGCAAGGGAAGGGGCCAAGCTATCTGGGATGTGGATCCAGAAGCACATCCAGAAATTACTTAAATTCCATTAATCCTTGTACTTTGGTTTTGACTCAGAATGTTTAAGAACAGGGTGTAAAACTAAGGACTGGTTCCACAGCTGGTGTAAATTGGCATATACCCATTTACTTCAATCAGAAATGTGCTCCTTAAAGGTTACAATACCTGAAGAGTGTAAATAATTAGGTCTGCAGGTCAACAAAACCTGAAAACTTGAATTAGCTGTTGGGCCACCTGAGTTTAAGCCAAACATTGACTATTCATCAGAGAACGCTCTTCACAGTTGCTGAGACATCAATGCTATTGCAGGTAAATATTTTCTCTCCAAAATCCTATCTGATGGTCACTCTTTGCACTTTCCCAAGGAGCAAATGTTAAATTCTTTCATGAAGATTCTTCTTCGTTTACCAGGTTTTAGATTGGATTTACACCAGTGAAAGCCAGGAGGAGGACTGATGGAAGGTTCTTTATGGAGTTTTGCAACAAGTGATTGTAAAACCCGCTAGCGATTCAGTGCAGACAGCGTAATTTTCACCAGGAAACAAAACCTATTACATGATCAGTCAGTTTTTTCACTTCATCAGAGTTTTCTTTAAGATATTCAAGCGGCATTTCATTTGCCTAGTGGAACGTTCTTCATAAGCAATTTCCATAATGATTGTCTTGCAGAATATGGTATGAATAAATTAAAGACAACGTGTAATAAAGTGGATTATAGTTTAATCATTGTGAGATAGATATATTCCAAGCAATATATGAAATTCATTTATATAAGGCCCTAGAAATAAAGATCCTGTCTGGTAACCTGGGATTTTAAGGTTAAATTTTTAAAAGGGGAAAGAAAATGTGTGTGCAATACATATGTATATTTATAAAATATGCACTTACAGTAACCACATTGCTATTTACTGTAGATGCCTACTTTGCCTAACATTAACTATTCACTGGAAATCCTGTTTGTGGTTAGGAAGACATTGCTGCATTTTCCACATGTAAATAGCCACTTGCCTATGAAGTGGCCTAAAATCTGTGCTGAAAATAATGCAGAAAGTACATCCCAGAGTCTACCATCGGTCCGTATGAAGTCTTGCAATACAAGACTCTCTATTCAGTACCCCAACTCAGTTTGAGTGTAGGCGTAGTCCATACTTCAATTCCCATTATAGACTATCACCCTGCAGAAGCCTATTCCATGTGCAACCTGCTGCTGAACCAGCATCAATTCCAGTGTCCAGGGAACACCTATCAATTATACCGATGTTATTGGATCAACTTCTGTTTTCTAAAAATGTCTCAGCAACCGTCCTTGGTCTAACCCTACAATATTAATGAACATTACTTTAAATCTCCGTTGACTCTCATTAGTCTTTACACAAGACTTTTCATTAGGCTTTTCTGGACTACCAGAACTCTCTCTGGGATAAAAAATAAAAGAACAACTAGCATTATCAGATGAGTTGTGTGAGGCTTGGCTAATTCTGGTCAAGCACGACAGGCATTATTTATATACTGCAGTTAATTTCTCTTCATATAACTTCAAGTGTAGCATCACTTCATTCTGTTCAGAGCCCTTTTTGCCTCCTGATGGTAATTTATATTTATTACAGCATTACGAAGTGTTTGAAGAAATGATGTAGCAGACTCAGAATTATAACGTCTTTTTAGAAAAAAAAATAGACTCTTATGACAGTTTGTAAATATTTATTGACCTCTGTTTGCCTTCTTGTCCTAAGAAACCTGTCCAAACTTTATAACCACAGTAGTGAGAGATGTATTTTTAAATATAAAACTTGAAAATTACTGTTCTAATGTCTTCATGGAAATTGCAACGCCAAACCTTTATGTATAAACAGTATTAAGAGCGCTGGCAACACTGCTAATAGAAAGTATGTGGTCATAAGAGGGCCTATTTTACAAAAATGTAACAGGCATATAAATGAAATATGCTAAAGACTGTCACAGTTAAAAGTGTACTTGAAAGAAATGTTTAAAGGGTTGGGGCTAAACTCTGGCTACTGAAAATTTAAGTTTAACTAATAATGCTACTTGAGATTATATCAGCTGAGGGATGTGTCCACTGTCTAAAAATAGGAAGAGAAAGATTGGAACAGCTGTCACAGGCAATTTTGCTTTCTAGAAACGCTCTATTGTGACAATCATCACGAAGATAGGATTTCTTTCCAGACAAATAAAAGAGATGGGGATTTCTATGAGACAGAAAATACTGAAGAACAAGTGGTACTCAAGATTATAATTTCAAAAATCATACTGACTAAAGCTCAGATCTGTACCTTTCAGAGCTGGTATAACTTCATGGTTTCGGTATTGGCAGGATTTCTGAAAATGCCACATTACCGACTCAGAATTGTATTACAGCCATGAAAGTTGATGTGCATTTCAGGACTGGGAAGGAGTCACTGGGAAATACACCGGGCATTACAAGTTTTTGGAAATGGAGGTATTCATATAATTACTTCAGCTCACAATGTCATAAATGGCCTAGTATTTGCCATGAGTTGCTCTGAACACACGAAAAATACGGGATACTCAAGGAATAGCAGGTAAAGACTAACAAGGGAATCTTACTTGATAATTGCATTTCTAAGGTATGCTTTAATATAGACAGATTAGTGATATACTGATTTCTAGTTTCTAATGACTTGATTCCAAGGCTTTGGCATGCCTACCTCCCCTGTCTTACTGCTTCTGATAGGTTTTGACTTTCATGGGCAACAAATGACTTCAGCACGTTTGACTTTAAAAAGATGACTCTCCTCTTAAAGGCAGTAAGATTTATTTAGATCCTTGAAGTTATTCAGGTACCAAAGTTTCAGACCCTCTCCAAGTGATTCTATGATTCTATGAAAGGTTAGGCTACTCTTTGTTTTCATGGGAGCCAAATGCAAAGCTCCCAGTCAGGTTCTCCTGTTGTTAGTAGTGCCAGCACAGCACCATTTATGTCAGCAGCAGAAATAACAGAACCATGCCAGCCACTGACACTCTGGAGGAAAATTCTTCCTTGGCGGCTTGCTTGGTGGCACGTGATGAAAAAGTCACGCCATGTGCCATGGCTATCACACGACTGGCCAGCCTGCTCTCCAGGGTAAAATAGGTCAAGACTGAGATGCCCTGGCAGAGCCACGCAGGGGAGTTTGCATAACGCCTACCCCACTACATCTTGAGCCAGTATTATTAATCACTTACTTTCATGAGCAGTAAATTCACCCATAAAATTTAATTAGAAAGAAATCTGTAAATGCATTTTAAAAATAAGACATAAAATAGAAATGCCCATTAAAGGAGTGACATAAACACCCACTCAGAGCTCTACTGGGGAGCCAAGGAGGATGGTTTCTTTGTTGTTGTTCTGCAGTAAGTTTTAAAATACTATAAAAAAAATGCATCAAGAAGCATTGTTTTGAAGGGGTAAATTACACACCCCCTGAAAGAGATCTCTGTCAGCTCAGTATCCAAAATTGAACATGCCACTAGGCAGACTAAATAGTAGGCATAACATAGCTTAGTATCACTAGAGATCTCCCATATATTTGCCTAGAAGCAAATACTCTGATTTGACTAAGCTTTTTTCCTTCTGTGTTAAATAATTACATTTCTAGAATTCAGCCCCAAATATTAAGCATTCCAGCCAGTCTTTCCAAAAGCAGAGGGAGCAGTTGCTAATCTATAAATACTGCTGTACCCAGGAGAGGTGAACATTGCAAGAGTCACTCCGCATTGACACTGAACCTCTTCACATCGCTGCTCTGCAGAAAGGGGCTAATTTGGGCTTGCTGTCCGAGTGGTGTAACGGAGCACTGATGTGACAAGGATGAAGCCATGCATGTCAAGAGATCTTTTTGGCCAACTTCTCTCCCCCCCCCCC
>VZSZ01007639.1:590709-609084 GCA_013398815.1 Ibidorhyncha struthersii
CCCCCTCCCCTTATGGAAATTTGCTTGGGCGTTGTTTTGCCACATACTTGGAGTAACTGGGAGGGGGGAAAAATATAATTAATCTAGAACTGTAGAACCAAGCATCATAAATTAGTCCACCTTGATCAACTACTGCACTCCATTACTCAAAATGATTACATTTGCCCCAGGCCTTGGCCTTCGGGAACCGCAAAGGAGCAGCCAACGGCTCCTTTTCTCTCTTCTCCTTGGATGATCTTTCCTTGATCCAGAGGGTCCCTCACAGGGTGGAGTGAGCTGGTCTGGGCTCTCCACTGGTACTGCTTTGCAGTACAGGGACTGACAACAGGGACTGGGCAACTGCAGAGATGCTTGTGCAGTCACGGGCAGATACTGCCCTGGGTGGTGATAATGGCAGGAGGAACCACAATGGTTCCCACCGCCGCGCTGGTAGACATTGCTCTGTCATGAGGGTGAGCGCACACTTGGTTGCTCAAAGCTATTTTCACTGTGAAAATGTTTGTTAGCAGACCACACCGTATCCTACAGGCAAAAGCCAAGGGTTTCTAAGCTCTCAGTAGAGCTTCCAGAGGTGTGCACCCATACCAAAATTTTACTGCCTGTGGCTGAAAATTTATTGCGCACTGTGCTGCTTTTGTTTGGGTCACACATTAGATTTTACTGACTTGAAGCAAAATCTTGTGTGGATACGCAGGAGCACATACTGTAACATATGCCCCAAACTTTAGGATATAAATCGTGTCCTAGTTGCTTTTGAATAAACCAAGGATATGATTTCAATCCTTACATATGATGTAATCTTTAGCACTTCTGGACTGGCACCTTACGCAGAGCACTTGTAAATAGAGACTACTGTAGTACACAAGTCTGTCTGAGTTTTGGAGACTGTGAAGAGTTCTGGTTTGTGTTGTTGATATCTGTCACAAGCTACTTCGTAATCTCACTTCAGCGTAGTGAAGTGGACGTTCTCACACCAGAATGAGATGTGGCTCAATGGAAGAGCTTCAATTCTGGCTTCTGTTCTTCCCTTTGTGCAGATGAATTCTGCCTAACCGCCTTTGATATCTTAGTGAATTCTCCACAAATATCTAGAAATATGTCTGCTTTATAATGGTAGCATGATAAGTAATTTGAAAAGTACTTCATAACCCACATACTTCAGTGGCCAAATACAGAAACCACAAACCCAAAGATTTTCGGAGCTGTATCATTTCCCTGCTACTCGATTTTGCAACTCTACCACTCAACAGGCAAAAAGCACTGAGAACAATGCATTTTATAGACATTATTTAATTGTATCACTTAGAGATAATTAGGATTCGTGTTCAAGCAGTCCCAGCAAAGACTGAAAGTCCCATTTGACTGGGCACTCTATAAAACCACAGTACCAGGCCTGAACATTTCATACTGTCAGATGAAAGGTGAGCTGCCCAAAGAAGCTTGTGGTAGAGACGAAAATTGAACTGAGCTCTCCCCAAAGCCCAGTCTACTATTCCTGACAGAAAAACGTGTGCCTTCCCATTCAGTGCTGAGTCTGATGGCACAAGCCCATCTGCAGTGAGATCTGAGTGTCATCTTCTAACTGTTCTGCATAGTGAAAGACCACAGCTCGTCCTTTTCTCACTGCACAGGAAATAAATATTTTCAATGATTGTGGATTTGTCCACAGGCTGAGATATTCGATCTAGATAGCTTTTATTCTAGGAGAAAATAGTCTGGGCATTTTCTTAATAATTTGAGCATTGCTCACTCATTTATCTTTCTTTCCCCTTCAATTCCTCACTGTCATGAGAATAAAAAAAAAAATTGAAATGGAACATTTTCTTTAATTCTATAAAGAACAAGTATAATTGATTCAACTATAAAATGTATAGGCATGGTATCAATGCTTATTATAGTCAAAATATGCCAGGTCACTTCTTTGTGGCTGGTTTAAAGCTGTTCCGTTAAGTATAATGTTAAATGAAACTGCTTTAGTCTGAACACGAAAAGGTTAGATTGTATTACATCCGCACAACTCTGCGTGACTGTTAGTATCTGATTTCAGGGTTTCACGCAGAAGACCCTCCATTGTTTTCTTTGTACCTTCTCTCTGGGGTAAAACTAACGTTTGACAGTCACAGTAAGTAGCTGCTATAATGTAGAAACTAATTTAATCCGGGGCTGTCTTAGTCCTTAAATAGTTCAGACTTTGCCTTTATGTTTTGGTGGTCAGGAAAACAGTGAAAAATTGAGTATGAATGGAGCTTAATCATGGCAACAATTGCAAATCTTTTCAGTCTCTCTTAATTTTTCTCTTCTCAGACGTCTACCTTCAGGGCTAATTGAAAAGATGCAAGCGTTATGCAGACACAGACACTCCTATAACTACAGCTCTACTCTTTTGACTATTAAACATTTCTGCACACTTAAGGTTTGCAATTAAGCTCCTAAACTTTTCAGCAGATGTTTTTTCTAAGCAGCAAAGTGTTTATAACTTTTCTGTTGGCGTAGAACAATGCAATCACATAAATCTAATGGTGGGACATTTAGTAGGTATATCTATTAGAGCTGGATCCAGTCAAACAGACTGGAAAACCTCAGACTGCGCAGATTCCTGCTTTCTTACTACTTTGTTATTTCATCTTCATGGTGTGCCTGGTGTAGGCATAATACTTCTGAAACAAAACTGCACAGCGAGGCTGTGATTACATGGTGCGACTGTGCTCTGATGCAGCAGTATCTTTAGATTTCAATTCCTGGGCCAAAGTTTGCCCTTGGTTGAACAGGTGTAATTCCTGTTGAACCAAGCAGGAATTCCACAGTTTTAAATAAAAACATCTCTCGTCCCATTATCCACTTACATGCACTGGGCCCGGGGGCCAAGATACACAGAACTGACAAGTGATTGGGGGTTCCTCAAGAGCTCGAAGCTTTACTACATAGGGCTTAAATAAAGCAGTGTTTCAGACAGCAGGGAGCACATGCCAGTTTCATTTGTCTGAGTTTCGTCACTCAGAATAAAGGCCCTTAAAGTCACTAGTGGCTTTCCAAAACAACCACCCCCCAGCCCCCCCAATTATAAATCCTAGCAGTGTCAAAGCCTAAATAAATACATACGTCAGCTACCAGGATCCTGGATGTCAGTTTTCAAGGCATATATTGCCCCAGACTAGTCTGTAAATAATTTTTATTTTTATTCAGGACTTAAAAACCACATCACTAGTGGGCTGGCCTTGTGGTTCTTCATTTGCATATTCTATGTTTTGACCTAAATTGAGTTAAATGCAGAGGGAGAAGAAACGTGGGTCAAATTTCATTAACAAAATAAAGCAGCTCGTGTGAAATCGACGTCTAGTGATGGAAAAATATGCAACCGAACTGAGCCCTTCATTGGTTATTTAACTAAAACAAGGTCTCCTTAATGACAAACACTCCCATCTTCAACTGCATCACAGACACTAATGGAAAAACTTGGCATCTCTCATTGTATGGGAATACGAGGCAAAACTGGTGAGGACTTTTTCCTGCCATCCCCTTGCCAACTGAACATTCCATCTGACTGAGGATTACTGATAATTTTTGGCAACTTCATGGCTACAGAGGACTCTTCTGTACAACTATTTATTTATCCAGGACTTCAGGAATTTATTTTTAACAGAACTTAAAAAAATGCTGTAAACACAAAATATGCTAATTGTATTAACAAAAGGATTCTGACACCAGTGTTCCTTTTTTTTTTTCAGGCGTGCTTTGGGGCCAAGTTCCTCAGTTGGTGTAAGCTGGTGAGCTGCTCTCACTTTGGTGGATGCCTGCCAAATTTACAACAGTTGAGGATCTTTCCCAGTAAAGCAACATGCTTATAAAAATGTGAACAAAAGGGTGTATTTACACGTATGTATATTCTTTCCTTAGCAGTAGTACGAAGGAACCTTTAACAGCCATGTCTCTGCAGCTACAAAAGGGACCTAATTTGTGACGGCAGCATATATAGACACAGACCCCGTCAGAGAGCCCTTGCAAGCTAAAGAGAGAAAATAGGTCAAGGATATTATTCCCATTTATCAGAAGAAAAACTGATACAGAAAAGCAGTCGATATGTGACTCTCAGAGTGGGTCTAAGGATCTGGCTCTCTTCTGACCACCTGTGGGCAACTGGCGTGACCATGCCTTCTGAAGCATGATGATCCACCGGGCATTTTGAACACCTGGGGTCTTGCATGATCAAGAGGGAAGGCTTCAGCCATCCGGAGGCTGCCCTTGAAGGCAAGCCTCCGGCACCACAGGCGAGCCTGGTCAGGGGCAGCCTCAGCAGGGCTGTGCTGCCCGACCACCAGCCATCCGCTGTGGGAGCATGCGGGTCACAGCAGAAGTGGGGACTCAGGTGTGAATGGGAAGGGGAAAGGCAAGGGAGCGAGGAAAGGAGGAGAAAGGCCCTGCTGAACTGAACACGAGCAGGAGGCAGGGTTTCTCTGAGGAGGGAACAGCAATGACAGGGAGTTGAGCTTGACTGAAGCGGTTTTAAACCACCACTTCGTTAACTGGCTTTTATTTTCTACCAAACCAGACAGAACTGACTCCAGCAGAGCCCCGGGCCACCTCTATCAGGGCATGCAGACATACCCAATTAGATTATGGGGCTTGTCAATAACCTCTGACAAAGCTGAGAACTGAGCTCTGGCCTCCTGTGTCCCCATTCAGAGCACAGCCTACTATTCCCTAAATGTCCTGGAAAATCTCAGGACTAGATTAGAAACTATTACTTTCACCACAAAAAATTCAATGACAACTTTTTGGTTTTCAGCGACAGAAAGCTGAAATGTTTTAGTTTTGAACGAAGTTCTTCCCCTCCTCTTTTGGGTACTGAAAACCAAAGAATTTTTACAAGCAAACCTGATTTTTTTTCCTGGTTTTAACAGAAAGTTTGCTACCCAATCAGAGCCTCACAATTTTTTCAGAATCTGAACCTGAACATTTTCAGATGCATTACTACAAGAAAAAAAAGCATTTTTTTTTACAAGACCAACTTTCCATTAAAAAGAGGCAATTGTCTATGTTTTCTTCCTCTTCTTCATCAAAATTGTGAGTGGTGGGAAGGAAGGAAGCAAGGGGCGGTGTCCCAGCAGCACCACTCTAGGACTAGCTCTGGGAGGCAGTCACATAGCCTCAGCACTAGTCACAGCCCCTTCCCAGTCGCCTCCTCATACTGAGCAGGTAGCAGAAATTGCTTTTGATCTGCCTCTGCACTAAACTGCTTAGCAAGCAAGGGGTTCACCAGCCATGGCTTTCTCATCCTCAGCACCTCCCCACCACCTTGTCTTCAAAGAGACGGTGCACACATGTCCAGACGGAGAGTCTGCTCCAGGCAGGATCACTGGCCCTTGCTCCCTGCATCTCAGAAGGGTTAGGCTGTGTGTTTAGGGGGCAATTTGCACTCATTTAACTTTCAGGGACTCCCGAGCTGCTTTTGCTATGTTATAAAGCGTGTGTGAAAATTTTGCCCGTGATTTAGAGCAAATAAGTTAGGCAGTAAATAGGCTGTTACCTGTACTCTGCCTCTCCCAACACTCAACTGGAACTAGGGACAATGAACTTAGGAATCGAACTTGTGTACCTGACATAACTAAGGCTGAGCAGTATTGCTGGCTTTGGATTAAATCTCCTGTGTTCGGTTTTCAAGTTAGTCAACATTACCTTTGCCTTGAATTAAGAGTACATGCAGAGACTATGACCAAAGCTCCGCACAGTAACTTACTGAGCTGTGGCTTCCCAAGCACGTGCCTTAGTGCTGAGTAGCATGGAGGCTGGCTCACAAGTGGCTATGCAGCTCTGAAGCAGGAAAAGCATTATTTTACAAAAAATGAAAATTTCTCCTTTAAAAGATTTAATTATTTTTAAATGTAAAATAAAATATCCATAAAGTAACCCAAAGAAGTTAAACGTTCCCTTCGAGGGAAATTCTCTCTTTTTAAAATTATCCCTTTTTCTAATAAACTAGTAATTTATGTAATCCGTATAAAACCACTAACACTCATTCTTCTATTTTTAAATAACGTTGGAGAGCTTTCCCAAGGCTTATTTTATTTTTATGAGAAGGATTAAAAATCATGATGGGCCAGATTCTTCCACACTTCTATCTGCTGACAAGTAACATACTCCTGCCATAATACCAGTGACTAGCAGCTAGGGATGTGTCGTTGTGCAGAATTTCCACCACTCCACTGGCTGCACTGGAGTAATACCAGGCTGACAGATTCACTGCTCTGAATGCAACACCATCTGATTTGGAGCTTGCTGAACAAGTCATAAATCAAGTGATCTTTATGTTTCTAGACAAACATTTCAAGAAAAACAAGGATAAAGGATCTCTATATGGAGCTATTTGTTCTATCCAGTCCGTTATCCAGCTTAATATTTTTATTGCTTCATGACGAGCCTGCATATTGTGATTTCGCTAGACTGTATAGGAGGAAGCTTTACCCTTTCAAAGTAGGTTAAGGCTGCATCCCTGTTTTTTACCCAGAAGAGGATCGGGGGAAGAAACTACAGCTGAGTCACCATGCTTCCTGGGGCTCGCTCTCCCAGGGATGCTGTTTTGCTCCAACCCATACCCGCAGCACACAGAAAGCATAATGTGCCCTTAAGTAACTGCACATCTGTGACTTAACAGTGCTTTAGTTTTGGATCCAGTTTAGTGCTAAAGTGCGCCAAGACTGAGTGAATGAACTGTACTAGAAATGACACAGTATCTTAGATGGCATCGCAGACACAAACCGAGGGGGATACACTATTCTCACCACTCAAACGAGCAGGGAGTGAAGTCTACTCAGATAAGAAAATCATGTCTGCCTTCTCATACTTCCCCTCTGCCCCTTATTTCTCTCTCAAATAATTCAGATGTTTTAGCCCTTCCAGACAAAAACTGGAGCTTTAAATTAAAATGTCATCTGTTAGTAAAGAAACTAAGCTGTGTTTTTCATTCCTGAGAAAGGACTCACTTATGCTTATAACTATAAGTTGCTAGTGATTAAGCAACTGGTATATTTTCACACTCATTAAAAGAAACACGGTGTGTTCGCCTTTCTAAGAAAAGGCATCTTGTTTGTAATACTGTAATACATTGGGAACACCTTCTAATTGGCTTCTAGTGCCCCTTGCCAAAATTCAGACACAAGTTTGTTTATTTACACAAGGAAAAAAATAAAACATTGTATAATTAGTCAAGTAATGGACTCCTAAATTCAGCAACTCAGAGGTATGCAAAACTGACAAACTTTTAAAGATTCCATTTTGGTTTATGAAATATCTCAATAGGTAGCCCAGACTGCATCATGGCTATTGTAGCAATGTGCTGCTCAATGTGGTGTTTGTGTCGAGATGGAAAACTTTGACATGTTTGATTTTTATGCAAGTCAATTAACTTGTTTTTTAAAACTGTAAGGGCATGCTTTGCAAATAAGATTACTTACTATAAATTATGAGAACATAGGGCTCCATTCAGACAAAAATGTTACACACCCCTTACACATGCATAAGTCTGCAGAATATAGTTCTGCACCCTGACAACCCATTCAGCTAGGGGTAGGAGCTTATTTTGGCCTATTCCATGGGGGCTTTCCTAAAAAGATATGAACAAAAGGGGATAGAGACTTAATTAGAATGTCTCTCTACACCCCACCTTCCTTTGCACCACCCAGGCAATTCCAACAGGCCAAAACCTTTCCTTATGTGGTGAAGGAAGAATTTCTTTTTTCAGTTTTTCAGTTGTGGGCTTTTTTCAGCCCACAGCAGAATTAGCAATGGTATGTCCCCCTAACCACAGTAGAGACAGACATTTGGCCATTCCCACCTGTGAGTTCTGCTCTCAACACTCACACTTAAGCATGGTCTATTGACTGCAGTCATGTCCATCTGTTAACATAACATTCATTGTGCTTGGCCCCAGCTCAGATGGGACCCTTACACCAAGACATCAGGATGAAGCTGTCCCTGGCAGAAATGACACTGAAAACTAGAAATGATGCAGTACTAGCATGAATGAAGATGGCAGGGGTACTGCAGACAGCATGAATAATTTTCATTTAATGCAATAGGCATTTGGTCAAGACTTCTCGGTTCCAAAATGCAGATTCTTCAATGGGTGCATGAGAAACTCAGGATGTCTATTTGGCATTCAAAATACAACATAAAGAACTGCAGATATGTACTTGGGGCTTGGAGGCAACCACAGTGCCAATACACACACAAAGCAAATCCAGAGACGAGTATGAGTCAGAGAAAGAAAAATTTTGCAGAATTTTGTCCAGGTCTTTTCCACTTTCACACATGCAGAGAATCTTTACCTAAGCAAATCATCCCATTGATTACATATGCGAGCAAGAATTACTTGCATGAAGAAAGGTTACTGGATCTGGTCCCTGCTCTATGCACATTGTGATACAAAGCCAACTCTTACTAAGTCCAAGATTCGTTCCTGTTAGTTCTGAATATTAGGTTAAGGCACAGGAGACCACACAGCAGAGCATTTTGTCTTCCTTGCCAGCTTCAGTCTAGGTAATGAAGTCATTCTTATTTGAGTTTGATGTTAGATTGTTGGTTCTCATTTAAAGTCTGCAGCACAGATAGTCCGTATTGCAGATTACTCATTTCCTTGAAATGTCTTTTACCTAGACGAAAAGGTTAAAAACAGGGAGAAAAGACTGAGAAGATTAAGGGACAAATGGCTTTCCTTGTCCCCTGGCTACATTCTGGACAGTCTCTTCCACAGACTGCTATTAGAGCTAACTTTCAGCTTAGAGCAGCAAACTGATACTTGTAGAAATAGTTACACGCATTCACAGGGACACATGTATGCACACACACATTCAGAAAAGCAGTTTTAGTCAAAAGACCTTCCAAAGTTAGATTCCCAGAATTGCGCTCAGAATAACGTAAAATGGTAGTCTGATCAGAAATCAGTCATGTCGTTTACCAGAACTGACCTGCCACGTAAGGAAAGACACCTCCCATTCATCAGGAGAACCAGCGTGGCTACGTGCCTCTGAGCAGCCTTACAATGTCGGGTCAACTGTTGTTACTGGCAAGACACTGCTGTGGAAAGCCTGCAACAGAATCAGGGACTCATCACTACCAGTATGTGTTGCTATGGACACCATTGAAGAAAAGCAAAATCATTTGAGAAGGAAATAAAAGACTCTTTTCCACCAATAGTGACAGACACTCTAATAGGTTAGTGGTCCTGGTGGAATGCTAATCAACAGCACATAGAAAGACTTGGAAGTCATGCAACTTTTAATATTCCTAGTGAAGGAGTGTAGAAGTAATTTCATGTAATACATGGCCATGCACACAGGATTTATACTAGTACTTAGTACTGAGAACGCTGGCATCACATGTTAGTGCCATGGATAAGTCAGATAATACTTTTGTCTTGCAAGTCTTTCCTCTCAAGGATCTCAGCTGTATTCACCTGAAGAGTCCATCTACAAAGTCCCACTGAACCAAATACTTAAATGGAGATGGATTCCTTGCTTGCATAAAACTGAGTAGCTTGCCTGACACCGGCAAAGCTATGCTGATTTACTGCAGCTATGGATCTGGCATCTGATTTGAGCTGTGAGACAATCTAATTTTTCCATTCCTCACAGCCCTGGTGAATAATTTAAATATATACTCGTAGCTCACCAAAAGTAATACATTTTCAAAAATTTTGGTGAGCTGAAAAGTAAGGAATACTGGCTCAGAGTCACACAAAATCCTCTGTTCAATATTAAAGAATTTAACTGATTTAGATGGGATTTTGGCTTACACAGGTTAAAAAGGAATGGGTTTTTGTAACAGAATTGAATGAGGACTTTCAAAATAAAATAAAAAAAAATTAAAAATCAATAGATATTACTCTGAAAACATCAGAACAAAATATTTTAGTTAAAAAAAATATTTAATGTTTTCAAAGCTGGAAAGTGGCCACATTTTTCAGCTGATGTGAATCTGTAAAATGTTACACTGCCACTGAGTCACCATTTTTGCCCCAGAAAAACTGCTAAAATATGTTTCTCAGCGGTACAAGTAGATAAATCTATTGGCCTCAGTGAGATAATTTGCACAGGTAGGGCCAGAAGCATATACTGTTTTCACAGAACCTAAAATATTCTGAGCAATTTACAGGAGAAAAATAGAAACGGGGACATCTTCTCAAAGGGACCTTCAATCTAGTTTCATTTGCAGTACGATGAAATTAATCCAAAATACTAAGAAAAGGGACAAGTCTTACAAAATAAACTATAGAATTGATCAGTATGGCTAGAAGGGAGTAAAATCCTTTGAAATAAATAACATATTTGACTCACACATTGCAAGTGCCATGGCAGAAATAATGCTCAAGAGCATCTGAGGCAGGAGAAGATTTGGGGATGATTTGCAACAGGGCTATTTAATATTTGCAGTAGAGCTACTCAAAGATTCAGGGGATTCAGATCTATGATTCAGTGCTACAGCAACTTAAAAAACAAAATGTTTTCAAAGGAAATTAGTTTTATTGGACTGTGTTATGTATATGTCTATATGCTGTCTCAGTTATGAATATTAAATTCCTGACAATAACAAAACCCAAAAGCTATGTTGGGAAGAGAGATCTAGTAGCTTCCACTATTAAGGTAAGCTAAAGCATAAGCTCAGCTGTTATTAGAAATCAAGGAACCAACACAAGGCCTCGCCCAGTGGGACAGACGGACAGACGGGGATTCAGGTCATGTCTTTCAGAGTGCCGCTCGGCTTATTCAGAGTTGATGTCACCTGGCTTGCAGTGCACAGGCAAGACAACGCTCCCCAGAAATGGGAGGGTCAGGTTAGTGCTGTCCAGGTTTGGCTCGAGATACATTTGGCAAATGAGCTCCAGAAATTCGCTTTCAAGGCATAAATCCACAGGAAACCAGGTTTCACATGTTCCATGGCTTAATATATTATAAATATTGCAATTTCCCCTCAGTGTTCAAATTATTGTTTCCAATGAGCAGCACAGCAGGTCACTAGAGGTTGCAGTAGTAGCTGTCCCAAACTTGAATGTAGGAAGATATCTAGCACACTTGTAAAATACATACATTGTATTCTTTTCTGAAGGTAACTCTGCACAGAAAGCAGAAGCCTTCTACTGCCGCCAGCCAGTAGCTGCCTTCAGGTCAAGTGGTAGCAGTCTCTGCAGAGACAGTAAAGATCCTGCAAGATACTGACAGGGATTATTATACCAGATATTCTATCTAACAGTGAAATAGCATCTATGCTCTGCCCCTCAACACTACTGCTTTACACTATGAAGTGATCGAAGGAGTCCTTTTAATTGCAGACTTCCATCTTATCGCTAGGAAAACTGCAAAGGCTATACTGGAAGTTTCTCATGAGCTCCTCAAGAGTGGGCAGTGTAGCTTCAGAATCCATTTATTTTACAGAAGAAAAAAGGGATGATAAAAAAGCCCATGTTTTGCTTTGTTTTTATAGGAAGACAAAGAAATTCCACAAAGCTAAACTTGCAAATGAAAACGTGCAACTTCATAAAACACCTACTATTTGGTCAAAAAATATTTTAATCTCAATATTATGACCACCTTCAGGGAAAATATCATAACAAAGAGAAACTTCAGTGACAGCTAATTACTGTGCCAAAGGCAGAAAGATTTTAGGCAACAATAAATAGAAAAAGAATTCTGAAAAGACTTCATTGATTTTATAAGCAGATTAAGATCTCTGATTGGAATAAAATAACTGTATTGAAGTCGATACATTTATCCACTACCTCTGCAGGGGCTGATGGCGAGCCAAAATGAAGGAAAGAGGGGACTCAGCGACTCCTTCAGCACGTGACAGCATCACCAGCGCTGGTGGGAGGCAAGAGGAGGGCAAAAAGTGAAGAGAGGGTAATGCTGCCTACCTCCCCTATCCTCCTTTTTTCCTTAAAAATCCACCCTGGCAGAAGATAATGGCTTAGAATCTAATTATTTTGCTTTAGGATTTCTCTTGCCTGTGAGAAACCGTAAGTCCTCTTCTTTTTCTCATGACTCATGACATGCTCTCAGACTGAGCAGATTTAGAAATGGGATTTTCTGCAGCTCCTAGGAAAGTTATGTACCTAAATCCCACTTTTTTTTTCACGTACATCTATTAGAGCACTTTTTGGGGGGGGGGGATAAATCTTACTATAACCAATTATAAAATTCACAGCATCAGATGCAAACTTAAGCAGTTTTTCACTGTGTGGTGTATTATCATTGTCTCCTACTGAGAGCTGTGAATTTCTGCATCCAAAACTCAAACCATAGGGTCTTTACCCCCCCTAGATGTCTGCTTGTTGAACGAGATGCCTAATCGTAGGCACCCAGGCCTGAAAATGTTAACCTTAAAGTCTATTGGCATCCCTCAGAAGCTTAAACGTAAGAGGAACCTAGTCTGGCTGTCTGAAAAGTTTCATTCAGATTGCTTTAAATATTTTGTGGATGATTACAGTCTGAACATTTGACTACATGCCACTTCATTAGGCTTACTCATTTTTTTGTTTGTACCATAGATGGGAAATTAAAAATGATCTCTTTAAAAACTCTGATATTTAATTTCTCATAAGATATGAGAGATACTCAGGGCACTGTCTGGAAAAAAATTAGGATAATAAGGTGTATAAATCTCTGCTTCATTTGAAACAACGCATAAAAGCCAACCCCGCATTAATTTTTTTGCTGAAAGAACTTCAATAAGTTTTAAAGTAAGTGTTTCATTTACTGCCACATGCCACACATACATGGCAAACAGTTTATACAAACCACAACACTCAGCTGTTCCTGGTTAGGTAAAACAGCCCTCCCCTGAACACCCAAGCTGCTCTCGGTTCCCTCGGGACTCTGATACAGGGTGCTGAGCATTTTGGCCTGATCCAAGGGAGAACCTACGTACGTACTGTATTTAATCAGGCGAGTGTGGCTCATGAAGCCTAGGTTGAGTATGTGCTTAAGATTTTGTTGGCTCAGACCACAATGCTCTGCACTTCTGAAGACAGCTAAAGTACAGCATAACTATCCCTGACCTGGTGGTCCAGCCTTAATGCCTTCTTCATGTAGTTCTTAGTGAACTTTATGAGACTTTCCAGCTAACTAGAATACTCCACTGTGTATATACACAACATAAGATCCGGATCCAGTAAACTACTCGGTGAAAAGGGACTCTTCACGCCCTTCTGAAGCCAATATCCTATGAGCAGATACGAGACAGAGGAGAGCTACTAAGTCTTTCTAAGGCCACAAGAATGATTTCTAATGTAGCGCTAAGACTTATTTTAGGGCTTGAATATAACTAAGACAGTAAAGCTTATTTACAAGATCTTCAAGGTTCAAGTCAATGACCTCATTCATTGTGCAAGTATTACCTACAAAACAAAATTTTATGCACTTATTCCAAAAGGACATGATGAACTTGGAAGTCCACTCATTTTTAAAAGATAGTATTTCAGCTTGTCTCACTGGGCTATAAAGTCCCTCTACTAATTTATACATGTTTACAATAATATTTATGCCATATTTTTCAGTACTCTTTTGCTGTGTAAGAGAAATACAGTGCCCTTGGAGGAACAAATCTATGCAAAAGGCAAAATAAAACTAACTAGATATGCAGTATCTCTAAATGTCCAAAGCAAACTAGGAGGGGGAGTGAAGGAAAATTATTTTCTGACCATTTTTTCATTCACAGACAGTATTATGAAGTGCTTGGAATACCAGAGGGTTCATTTTGAAACAGAGGAGTGATGTTTACACTGGCCGTTACATAAATATGGACTGGGTTTATGTACTTCTTTTTCCTAATATTGGAAGTTAAAATCAACTTAATTACTGCTGAGAAAAGGTGCTTGATTTTTTTACTGCACAGGTAAAACACAGCAGCTTGGCAAGCATGTTCTGAATGACAGCCTGTTCCATCCTTTGTTCAGAGAAAAGTGTGTTCAGAGCTGCATGACTGGGGTCCTACGAAAGAGTAACCTCTAACCTGAGCCCTGGAAAGTTGCACTGCCTTAACTAAAGCAGACCAACCCAGCAAGCAGAATGTATTTGTACTGGTGGACATAAGATGCGTTTACTGTAAAGTAGTTGGCACTGCACCACACTGTGCAGTAGGCACTTCCGATTAATACAGCAGAGTATGGCCCTTGCATTTGCTGCATCTTCCTCTGGACCACGGTTTTGCATCCAGGCCAGGTAGTAAGTTGCCAGGTGTAGGTCAAATATAAAGATATTACTGTGCCAGAAGGAAAATACTATCAGCGTTCTATCTATACAAGGCACTATACTGCTTATATTCTCTTATATTAACACCTCCCCCCACAAAACAAACAAAAAAACCTCAACAACAATATACCCTTACTACTACTAAATCACAAACACAGACAAAACATCCTCATTCCTGTTTCATTTTGCTCTTTGCATTGAGAATCCTTGCAAGCATGTCAGTTCTGGTGGTGGCTTTGTGATCTGGATTCTGCTTGGTAGGATCTATGCAGAGACCAACAACTCATTCTACACAGCCCACTGTGCAGGCATCAGATGACTGTGGCTTTCAGTTACTACCTCTGGATTGAAGCCAGAAGCCTAGCGGTGAAAAGCTCTTTATACCATTACCAATCCCCCGAGCCACCCAGTCCTTCTCCATTGCATACAGGTTTTTAGTGTTGTGCCTTAAGATCTGTTCTGGTTCTGAGTAACGTTCTTTGTGATGGGAGTCTTGCCACTCCCCCTCTCATGAGGGGGAAAAAAAAAAAAGAGTAGGGAGTGTGAAACCTGTTTTGAAACTCTGTTATGACTATCTGACGCAGCTAGCACTCTTGGATTCTCTAAGGGAGAGACTTGAGCCCTGGGGAATGTCTGCCTTAGGTGAAGAGTAGGCTCCAGCCTAGTCAGAGCTAAGATCTGTGCGCCTTCAGTCAGCGCTGCTGGCTGTAGCTCGGTGGAAACTCTTGCACAGGAGCACCAGCACACTGCCAGAGGCCTTCAGAGGGACGGCTGCGAAGCTTCGCGGGATATCTGCAGGTTGACCAGGCCTAAGTGCACACACGGGTTGGTCTGGTCTTGAGGGCTGGCTCAGAACTATGCTTAATGGCAGCATAAATATACCCCTGGAGAGCGCAGAAGGTACAACCAGTGAGCGCCCAGAGCATCTGTTCTCAGCCGGTTTCCATCTAAAATATCCACCTAAAAAGTTAGAGGCTAAATTGTGCCATCTCCGCAGCTCCTGTCCTCCAGTTCAGCAGAGAAAAGTGACTCACAGTGGTGTTATACCGGTGCAGATTTCTCCTCCAGTATCTTCTCTCTCAGACTCTTCAGAAAGCACATCCCATAGAGCAGCTGCTTTTCCCCACAGAGAACGAGCTGCAGGAGACTTAGCAGTAATATGTTGGTACCCAGCCTACGCGAAAGAGGGCTGTAAGCTGCTGATCCTGCAGTAACACCTCTAAGGAGTTAGAGTCTTTAATGTTGATTGCTGAATATTTCTGTTCCCCTCTGAACCATTCAAACAGTTGTTTCAAGTGAATGTATTCATTCTCTTCCTTTTAACCATTGGAGCTTCTTGCTTGGTCTGGGAGCAAGGAAGAGGGAATGAAAGGGTCTCTTCAGATTTGCTGTAGCTGCTCTCTTAAAAGAGAGCATTGACACAGGTTCTGCAGCTCTCGCGTGTAGTAAGACTCCCAGAGGACCTGCACGCACAGAAAGACTGCAGGATCCTTGTGGGCACTCCAGGAAGAGTGTGGCTATTCTCCTCCCCGCTGGATGAGAGTATCATATCTATTCCTAGCATAGATCTACCAGGTGGCAGCATTCCCCTGCCAACATACCTTTGGTTTGGCTTACCTTGAAAGCTATGATGTTATGTTTTATGATGACGTCACTATATGTATTTCAACTTTCAATGAAGATGCCTGGCAAATCTCCAAGCCGGAATATCTTCTTTTTAATGGATCTCAGATCCAGCCAACATGGTGCAGATTACATTTATAGAACACAACCCAAGTAAGGTGAACTGCTAGGGATTTTTTTAACAGCTGTTGATGTTACTAAATTGAGATTATTTCTCTATTAAAACTATGGAAGAGGCAAAACTTGTCCAGTATTTATACAAACACTACTGCTCTAATTTCTAGCTGTGGTTATTTTTGTGATGACTCCATCATGCACTCATGCAATCTCAAGAATTTATCTTTGTGGTGGTATTTTGAAAAGGATAAAACAAATCAAATATATTTTTTCAGTTAAGTACACGTGTGAGGACACCGCACTTCAATTGTATGCATAACAAAGTTTTCCGAGTTGGTTCTTTTTCTTCACACTATCTGGACTAATTTTGAATGAGCTTATTACAAATGTTTGGACAACTTACTCCGGTCTACTTTTTTTATCCTTTTATCAACTCTTACACTTTCAAATCAGCCTAGAACACCTCAACTTTCATTAAAAGTCACATGCTTTTCCTGGTAAACAGAAGGAGAAAGCATTTGGGAATGCTACATAAGATACTGTTCTGCACTGGCAAAACCAAGGGCTTGGACACTAAAGCCAATACCATTGAGGAACCCCCTTCGAACACTGGGCCTTAACTTTACTAGATTTTGAATAAAGATATGGTGTGAGAGAAAAAATTATTCTGGATAAAGACTAACTATGCTGACAAAGAAGACGAATTCCTGTACTCCTCACAAGGAACTGCAGCACATAGGTTAAAGGATTCAACCGAGGTTACGCAGTCTATGGCAGAGGTAGAAATTAATTTAAATTTCCAACATTAGGCTTTAAGACACTAAAATTGCAAAAGAAGAAACTGAGTAACTAAAAGCAATCTTTCAACCTTTCGCTTCTTATTTCTTCCCCACAGCGGTCTCTGTGAGGTCTTATGATGGCACTACAAAGATCAGCAAACGAACATTGGCTGTGTTATGAATTGATTTCAATTTAAAAGAGCCATAATTCAATTTTGCTTTAAAAACATATTACAAAATCTAATATTAAAAAGATTTGCATAGAAACATTCATCAGAAAGATATTTTATTTGTTTGGCTTGAAACACTTCCACTACAAGCCAAACATTTCAACACTAGGGCAGGAGGACCAGAAAGTGAACCTGACCAGAAACAACAGTGAAAACTACTAGTTTATTTTTGCTCTACCAGCTGACAAAATTTAGTTATTTATTTAAAAAAAAAATCACGGGCCTTGTGGGTGGTGAAATTTGATTTTTTTTAACCCCAAATATTCTTGTAAATTTATTAGTAACAGGGCGTCATTAGTTGGGAAAGCCTGTATGTACGTATGTCTTACTGATTACAATGACTATCAGATTAAAAATAAGACAGATACAGTGATAGATATTTAGACTGTATTAACAACACACTTATTTTACACTCACATAACACCCACAAATATACACACATCTCTGCACACATAAAAATTTAAAATCTTTAAGCAAACAGTCAGAGGTGGTTTCCAGATGAAGTCTCTGTTTGCCCCGTTGCTCAGATCACAGATAGATAAATCACTGGGTGAGTCCCCTCGCTAAGTAGTGGGAATATTACTTTAGTAAAGTTTGCTAATGGGGCAAAGGACCTTGTATTGTAATCCAGTGACATTTTCAACCTTCGGAGAACTTTTGTTGACATTCCCGAGTCCCTGGCTGCCATCCCAGCATGAAATAGTTTCTGTTCACATAATTCTCGTGTTTACCAGTCATGAAAAACTCTTGCTTTTGGCTTTTTTTTTTTAAATAAATTTTTTTTTTTTTTTTTGCAAGTGAAACTCTGTCTAAAAAAATATTGGCCCCAGGCATAGAAGGTTTTGCATAAATTCATATGTGATGAATGGCTGATTTTAATGTTATTTGGGTATTTGTCAGAACCTAACAAATATACATGGTAATGGTGGTTCATAAACTTAAACATCTCAATATCCCCTTTCTTCTAGAAATAAATTACGTTTGTTTGCCCTGCCTGGAGTCCTAAGGTAGCCGACATTAGGAATATTTTAAATGTGATCATCCATCCAGCATGTCTTTCAGGCGCCACGAAGATTAAATGAAAGAATCATAAGATGAAGGTCTTTAACTTTTAATCCTTTTACAATGAACCCTTAGATAGACATGGGGGCAGGGTGCCTTCTATGTGAGTAATAATGCCTCTGTTCCTCTTCACTAGGTTAATGAATACCCTAAATGTCCCAAGATTTGATTTTTTTTTTTCCAAACTATTGAAATTAGAAGCAAAGAGACGGGTGGTAAAACGCACCGAAAGAGTGAGAGAGGGAATGAATATGCATTCGGAGATACGCGAACTAAACTTTAGAGAAAGCAGGGCTGGGTTGTGTCAATGAAAGACTCACGGGTTTA